>JYHL01008869.1:0-10031 GCA_000934875.1 Oscheius sp. MCB
GAGCTCACTCGCCTGATTAGAATGAGAACTTTTAAATTTGCATGCCTTGTAAACGACGGACGCACAGGCGTTGCGACCATCCGCACTATCTGCGGATGGTCAGTCTGTTTTCGCCACTTTGAAGCCGGAAGTCTCGAAAACAGCGAATTTTGAACATAATGTTTAATAGAGTTTTTTGATCAACTGATTTTTCTCTATTAAATGAGCCGAACTTGTAAAAGCCCCCTGACGGTCCCTTTAAAAGGCATGTCAGTTTTCTTTTAGAAATCCTTCATATTTGAATACGCTCAAAACTCACACTTTTTCACAATTTCACAAACTTTCACTGCCTATGACGTCTGCAAAAGTAGGCAAAACGAAATGCCACAGATCGGATTTGAACCCTGGTCGTCAAAATTGCAGGCTAAGACGCAGCCACTGCACTATGGGGGCGAACCGGCGTTTAGGAACCAAAACTGCAAAGCGCAGGCCGCTGACGCACTCGCTTTTTGTGATGAATAGCGGCGATTGAAACATAATGGTCCTGAACTGAACTTGTTTGTGTTTGAAAAAAAGTTTTTCCTTTAGAACCAGTTACTTTCCCTTTCATTCAAACTTAATAACTTTTCAGCTTCAAATCTGGAATGAGCTCCAGAAGTCGGAAACAAAGCAGGTGGAGCCAAGTTATATGACTCCATCCTACCGACCTTTAAAAAGTCAGCATGGCAGACCTCTGAGGACCAATATTAATGCAATGCAAAGGGTGAGTTTCATATGAAAAAACTATATTTAAACATTTTAGAGTTCCTCACCAGAGACATGTTCGTCTAACGTTTATGCCGAACTTGGCTACCGCTCAAATCCAAACAGAGGAAGGGCGAATCAATCAATGAAGAGGAGTCTTCCCGATTTGGGGAGAATTCATTTCGACGTCAATCTCGACAGCCTGTGAAATTGCTCACTTCTTGCGCTTTAGTGGAAACGGGTCGCATTCGCTTGGAAAATGAATATTTTAAAATTGATTGAAATGAGACTGACAGAGAGGTTCAGAGAGTGAAGGAAAGGTGTTTTTGAGTTTAAACATTTGACCTACCGAAATTCATTAAAGGAACCGTCAGGGACCTCATGACCGCTGTCCTGCGCCTAGGCATTTCCTACCTTCGCCGCGTTGTGTACCCCCGGCGAAGGTGCCGATGCTCTATGGGTGCGAGCGACGCGGGTCTGCAGACGCTGCCTGCCGCCGCCGGGCGGCCATTTTCAAAGCTCCCATAAGACGCAGAGATGCGGCGCCCCTAGACACAGAGGGTACTTTTACGTAGTACATGATGAGCGTAAACTAGGTCGCCTTCAGAGAACGTCCGTCGTCTGGAACGTCCGTTTTTGGCCACTTCAGATGCCGGTATTTGGCGAACATGAAATTTTCAACCAAAACAATTATGTATTTTCGTGGTCTACTCCATATTTTGATTGTGGACAACTTTTGGGCCAAATTCAAGACATCGACCAAAATCCACCTGTATGAAGGGCCTTGCTTGATCGATTTTGGGTCCCGGATTACGGTAGCCCAAACCCGGGTTACTGTAGCTTGACCCAACAAGGTCCAACATAGGCAAACGGCATCATAATCGATTTAAACATAAATTTTACAGACTAAGGTCGTGAAAAAAGTTGAAGAATGTGGATTTTATCGTAAAAACGTTTCCTTTTCTCAGAGATTGAAAATGTCCCGTGAGACTGATATTGTCGCGCCCTATGTTTACGCGATTCAAATTTGAATATATTTAGTTAGTGTCTTCGCCGTAGTTTGCATTATAACTGCAGTTCGCAGAGCCCTGCCGCGTGCACCCGTAAGGAATCGGCGCCGCCGTTGAATGACACCTTCCGGCGGTCGTAACCGGCAAGCTTCAGCAGAATTCTTGTTCAAACTGCGACTGAAGACCAAAAATTCGCTATAAAACTGAATTTTAAATGGTTCGAACGGTAGCACAATGCAAAAAAGTATATCTATTAGATCAAGCGCCTTGAAGAAGAAGTTCTCTCCATTCGAGACACGACCAAATAATAGAAAATGAATGCTTTAACTTTATTGCGAACTACAGATAAACCTTTCAGCCTCTGTTGCTTGGCGGTGGTGGAACGTAGATTGCACGCCGGCGGGCTTTTTTTGCCAATTCCTCCAATGGGCTCAGCCCTTTTGCCTCTCCTCAGTTCATCCATCCGTGTTTGCCCCTTGCCTATTCCAGATGTGGGTAATCTGAACAATGCTTTGCACTTAACTTTGATCCAGACTTACGCTGAAATAACAGCCAAAAGAGTAGCAGCAGACGAACCATATTGGCCAGTGTAGCCCTATAGGTTGATTGGCTTATATACCAAAGAAAGGCCGCGTGAGCGGCTGAACTAAACTGTTGGTCGGCGGACACAGACACAAAAATTGTACACGATTGTGAACAAAAATTAGTGAAAAACAATTTCATTTTCATCTAATCATAAGCTCTTTTTGGAGTTGTGAATAATTTTTACTCTATATCACTCATCTGTTTCTGAAATTTTGTGTAATTCTCATTTCTGTATTTATCAAAGATGCTCCAAACTTCAGCAATTTTATTTTTCCTCCTCCACATCATTTTCCTATCTGTAAACTATGTATTTTCGTTTTGTTTATAACAATTTATTTTTTTTTGCTATTTGCGCAACCCATTTCATTTGGTTTCAATCTGAACTTCAGCACTGAAACCAAAAGATGAGCGAAATATACGAAAAATGTAAAAATGAACACAATTCTTTTTTGTTTTCGAAATATTTGCTTCAACCCATCCGTGTGTTTACTTCCTTGATGTTCTAGGGCGTTCGTCACCAATGAAACACCACAGTGTAAAACTGTGGTCGACATCATGCGTCGAACTGTATCCAGGTGGAACTAAAACTAGGCTTCTATTTCTATGTCACCTGAATCCTACCCAAACACGTGACAGTAGGTTTGCAATAAAATCTAACACACATCAAAAACACAGAGAGGAAGAGCGAGAGAGAGAGAGATAGGGAAAGACAGAAAGAATGAAAGAGAGACAGAGAGCAAAGGGAGAAAGAAAGCAAGAGAGAGATAGAGAGATTGCAAATATAGAAGGAGATGCAGAGAGACAGGCAGACAGGGAACAGAGATATAAAGAGAGAAACAGAGTGAGACGAAGATAGAGACACACAGAGATACATGAAGACAGACTAACACAAAAACGGTGAAACAGAGAAAGAGAGAGGGAGAGAAAGGGAGAGAGACAGACAGACAGGCAGAGAGACAAAAAATTCCGCAGGATCAATATAGTAAAAATACAATTTTGTATATTTATTTTCTATTAACCCTGAGCATCACGTCGGAATTCAATGGGCAGGCACTTTTTAGAGGGCAGGAGATCATCATTCTTCGTTGCTTCAATTGGATCAACTTCTCATTGGGGAAGATGCGACGTTGTAGTGACGGTACCTATTTAAGAAAAAGAGAGACAACAGGACCGCAAGGAGAAGGGAACCCTGAAACACAAAATTTCATTGATTTATCTTCTTTAAAGTAGGAAACTAACCGTTACAAAGGCTAAAACAAGAAGAATTGCTGAGGATGATGAAATGACGAAGCCTTCTTGATCCGCTGTAACCTGTGTCTCACAACTGGTTGAAGGTTGTGGCGGTTGTGGGTTTTGAGAGTAGCGATCTAAACAGTGTTATTAACGTAAATTAAATTTGTGTCATACCTAATTCTGATATTTCTATCCTTTGGGACCTTACTTCAAAAGCTGATGGTTGAGACACGAGACTTCGTCTAGGGAACAGGAAATTACGATTAGAGCATGGTTACCTTTCTCTTTTATCGTTGCATTTAGGAGGGTCGCATCGGCTGTCATCTGCTGAAGGCAGAAGAAGAAGTTCACATTCGAAAAAGACGAGAGGTTTTGATGCTACTCCGAAGACTGAGACATTTTGGGCAACGTAGGACTGAAAAGAATAAGTGGCAGTTTAAAGATGCTAGAGCGGAAAGACTTTTGCAACGCACTCACCCATTCCCTCACTCTCTCACTGTTTCACTCACTCACTCTTTCACTCACTCACCACTCACTCACTCACTCACTCACTCACCTCAACTCACTTCACCTCACTCACTCACCTCACCTCACCTCATCTCACCTCACCTCACCCACTCACTCTTTGTCTCTATTTTACTCAATTTACCGAATATTTAGTTTAGCTTTTTCTCTATTCTGCCTTTCACATGTTTGAAACGAGTTAGCTTAAAAGATGGGTTTTGGCATTTGTACCAAGGGAACCTTCCCTCCTTCTTGATCCCATTAATCTCCGGAAAAGCGTTCGCGCGTATCTCCCAATCTCTTAGCGTCCGATGCTAATGAGCAGTTCCGGCGACTGTGGCAGTCATCCATCGGGCCGTTCTATGCAAATCCAATGGCCCTCCCTCTCAGGTCATTACTCATCCGAGCAATGAGCTCGCACGCGACGCGACACCTCCGCACGTCCCACAAACAAGGTCATTCGGGTGGAAGAAGGGCTTGTGGACAGTGAAGAGCGTCTTAAACGCTAACTGATAGTTCTATGAATACGTTTTTAGATCTCAATTCTCGAGTACCCCCTCCTCCTTATAAAGTATCCGTCCTCCTTGCGGCCGATAGGCGTCGCGCCCTTCCGGTGCCCGGCGGAATTTAATCGCCGCTCCTTTTAGACGCTAAGCGGGCGGAGTGCGTCGCAATTTACGCCGAATTAGCCGAGATTCACACTTTGTACGAACCTGATGGGACAAGGAACAGCTGATTGCGTGGGAGCGTGGGAAAGACACACCTGGTTCTCGTAATGAAGCTGAGGCAGAAGAGAGACATCTTTACTACATCCGTCACCGTCGATGATCTCGTGGCGTTGATCTCCTGCGATTAGAGCGCAATTACGCACGACGAGGCAGGAATTCTGAAACGAAGGAAAACATTCTTTGCCTCACTGCATCTCTGTCTCTGTCTCTGTCTCTGTCTCTGTCTATGTCTATGTCTCTGTCTTTGCCTCTGTCTATGTCTCTGCCTTTGCCTCTGTCTGTTGCCTCTGCGTTTGTCTCTGCCTTTGCCTCTGCCTTTGTCCCTTTCTCTTTATCTCTTGCTTCTCTAACTTTCTTTATCTATCTTTTCCTTTGCCTCTATCACTCCCTCTCTTTTTCTCTTTTTCTCTTTCCTCTCTCTTTCTCTTCTTTGTTTGTTCTGCCTCTGCCTCTGCCTCTGCCTCTGCCTCTGCCTCTGCCTCTGCCTCTGTCTGATCCTCCTCTAACAACTGGCTTGTGGTGTTGGTTCGCACCCCTCTCTTCATTTCCAGTTGTGAGAGGGGGTGGTCCGGTGGGATGTGGAAGCGCTGTTGTGAATTAGAATAAGTCGCTGACGTACGCGGTCGGCCATTTACAAACTCTTGCTAGGCACTGTCGCGGCTGCGGAGCAGCCTAAGGCCGCGCAGCGGCCCTGTTTGGCGTTGGAGGCGCCCGTGAAGGGGCGGAGCCCCACTCGCGGCCGAAGGCCGCGAGTGCCAGGAGTGATGACCGCCGAAGGCGGGGCGAAACTCCTGGTTCTTTAAAAACGACTATTAGGAATTTTTCCGACCATTATTTTGTATGCTAATATGGTATATTTAAAACAAAAAAAAATTTTGAGCTTAGATCGATGACATTCGTTATGAGACTTTCTTTGCGAGCAATCAATGAGGAGTTTCCAAGCGGCCATTAGGGCTAATCGGGAAATGAATATCCCATAGACCACACAAATTTTCCGAACATAGGTCTCAGCAACTGTGTTTCTGAAAGATACGCCTGAGGTTGGCTAAGGGTTTCTCAAGATATCTGTTGTCTTCTTCAAAACAGTTAGTGAAAATAGTGATAAATTATATGGAATTGATTTTTCCTTATGAGAAAACGAGCACTACTTACTTTGTCTAAACATTTGCCGCGCATAAATTCAGCCACAAATGCAACAGGTCGCAAATATTCTACCCGGAATTTCTGTGTACGTGTTGCACATTGAAATTATTCGAACCGTATGGTTCCGTGCCCTTATGAATACCAACTACCAATAACAAAATTTAATAGGAGTCGTTCAGTGTGATTTGACTCAAGAAAAAAAACCTAGTGCGTGCGAGTGTGTTTTGCAGCATTAAACCACACTGTGAGTGGCAAGGCGCAAATATAATAAGTATGAGCTGTTAAATAGTATATAGAGTAAATAATTTGTTTGAGCGATAGAGAGAGAGAGAGAGCTAATGAAGAGACATAAAAAAAGAATGAGCTAAAGAAACGATTTCAAACATTTTCGTTTGTCGAAAACTATCAAAAAACATAAATTTTATTTTACAGACCAACCATTAAATTTTAGACAACATCTTTCAAAATAAAGTACACTGGTATATGGATGTTCGAACTTTCTGTTACTCTCACTTCTTACATTGCCGTTTACTGGATGAACATCCTCCTTCGGTATGTTTGCATTTTTTTCACAAACAAAATGTTTCAGATCCGACAACATCAAACGTCTATTGTTCATAGTTGTGACTGTTTTATGTATCCCAGTTCTTACTATTACGGGATACTTTGTTCTGTTTTTCGAAACACAGACCGACATTTCCAACTTTTGGGTTTTTAAAATTCAAAATAACATTTATTGTGACATTCAGTGGCTGATGATGTCAGGAACAAGAAACTTTGCCCAAGTCTGCTATGCCGTCATCGTCTGTGTGACTTGTGTAGTCGTCTACCGTATAACCGCCCGTCTCTCCTCCTCTTCCACGAGAAATTTACACAGAAAGGTGTGGTTGGGACTTGTTCATAAGGTGAGCTGAATCTCTCTCTCCTCTCCTCTCCTCTCCTCGCTCTCTCTGTTTTTCTGTATGCGTGTGGGCGTGAGTGCGTGTGTACGCGCCTTTCCACTTTTTTTTCAGACAATTTGCAGTGTTGGAGTAGCAGTTTTTGGAATAAACACATTTATTAATGTTATTATTTATGAAACGTTGGTTAGCTACATGAAGGCTAATACATGGTGGACATCGGTACTTACTTTTGCTTCTGTTTCAACGTAATTCAGGTTTACTTTTCAATCTCCGACGTCTACAGTGGAGTGAATTCATTGATCACTTGCTGGATGCTCAGTGCATTGATATTCAAAAAGAGAACTACCCTTGTAGAAACATCTAGAAACACCCCAACCACTCGTACTGGGCAACCTATGAGGAGGTAGCTATGCATCTCTGCATAAAGCATGTCTTTGTAGAAGAAATAGTGGATATAGCAAGCAATATTTTGTTGTAGAAAACTATAAGTATATGTTATTTCCCTAAATTGTAACAGGAATTGCAATCATGCAGAAATGTGCATAAACAAGCAAAAAACGCTGTTTCATCTTCTCAAGTACTGCTAATCTCAGCCAATTTGTTGTTACGCACTGATAATTTGATAATTGTTCCGGAGAACAATGAAAGTCAATAGAAGTGCCCTCTAGTTGTTTCAGTGAAAACATGTTTCCTTGATCCTTGCCAAGATTGTCCAGCCAAGTACATTCGTTGTTTTCGTCACCTTCCCGTGCCATTCTGTAACTGTCTGTTTTTACTTGTTTGGAAAAGGGTTCAAACAGCAGTTTTGCAAAACTTTGTAGGAAAATCCTGCGTTTACAATGGTTTCAAAATATCAATTCAATGAGGGAAGACAATAAATGAGCCTTTAACTAAAGTCGATATAAAATGAAAATTCAACGTTGATTTGCTTCAGGAAAAGTAACTTTGCCCCGAGCGTTTAGTACACAAGGGAAAAGATAAATTGGAACCACGGGATGACAATGTATATTAAATAAACAATACTTTAACAATAAAAGAAGCATTTGAGAACGCGATTTTCTCATTGGTTATAGTTCTGGCCAAGTTTACAACGAGAAATGACATATTTTTGACGTTATTTTCTTGTTGTGGGGGTAATTTGAATGAAAACATCAGAATATGTGCACGCATTTCAAGATTAAAGGCAGCAGCGTTGGCTAGGAGTATAAATACTCCCTTTCATTGCCACTCCTTTTGTTGAACATTTATTGCACTGGGGTGTTCTCGCCAAAGTCTGTCAAAGTGTTGAAACTGTCAAATTCAGAAAATATACAGAAAAATAGGCATTTAGAAATATGGTTAATTTCAGGTTCTTCACTACGTGCGTAGTTATTGAATAACCAGGAGGGTAGGCGCGCATAATATACGTCGATCCATGTTTTTCACCACTTCGATGAAAAGGATAGTTACTCCATTTACTGTATTTTATTTATTTGCTCATCGTGCCCTCAGGCTAGCACAGTTTGGTTTTGAAAGTGTTAAGATATATATTTTATTGTTGTGTTTTGTGATTAAGCAATAATCCCTTATTTATGTATAAAAGTTTTAAAAAAATTTTCATTTCTCACTGCCAATATCGTAACCTTATATTGTCCCTGACAACACATGTTACCCGTTTATAGCAGTGAGCTCTGAGTTGCATATGTTTACATGCAAAACTGCAAAGACTACAAAGTTGACGTGTTGTGTTTTACTTTTAAAAACTACGTTTTTGCAAAACTTTCTTTTCTGAATTCAAGTTTCTGTTTCAATAGTGGGACTTGTGAAGGTAAAGTGTGGGCCCATTCCGACATCAAGGCGGCCTAAGGCTGCATAAACACATGTCCCCACACATACCCATTCAAAGGGTCGTACCTTGCATCATTTTCGTGCCAGTCGTCACGTGTAGCCTGCTAATTCGCATTCAAAAACTGCGATGTTTGCAGCGTATAATCCCAGTCAAATTGTCGGTCATTTCCAAGTATAGCTGCCTGTGTCTAATCATTGACAATTAGACCTCAACTCACTTCTCTGTGCATCCCCGTCAAATTCTTCTCAAACTCAAGACAACCTTAGCCTTCGGCTGTCTTTTACTGAACTAAAATGGAGACGACGCCTTTTCCTTTTGCTAAAAATATGGGTATGATCGGTTTTATGGATTTTTCCACCACTATAATGGCAATCTTGAACATTTCCATCTACTCCTCCCTCATCTGTGAAGTTGTGACAATCGGGGTTATACTGTACTGTTTCGTACCTCAGTACTCCCGTAATCCAGTTTACTTCATAACCATTCTGGTGCAAGCTTTCACAGATTTGGTTCAAAGCGCAACTGTCGCCTACAGCACATATGTATGTTCTTTAGATCTCTGTCTCTCTGACTCTCTCTCTCTTTTCTCTTTCTCTTTCTGTGTGTGTGAGTGTGTGTGTCTGCGTGCGAGTGTAGGTGTTCGTATGCGTGTAAGTGCGCACGTGCCTGTGAATAGTCAGAATTATTGTTTTAGGAATTGACTTTCAAAGTGAAGTACGCAGGAATATGGATGTTCCAAGTGTCAGTTATGCTTACCGCCTATCTCTCTGTCTACTGGTTAAATCTACTGCTAAGGTTCGAGTCTCAAGAAAATATTATTCACAGTTTAGTTCGAAATGGTTGAAGCGCAGTTTATTATGCATCGTCACTCTTCTAAGTGCACCTATGGTAGCAATAACAGCATTTTTAGTGATCTTCAGAACAGGAATCGATATTCAGACCCACGAGGCTAGTTTCTACAGTGCGGTGCATAAATATAGACGCACTTGCGAATCTCTCAAAAAGTGGGCCCATACTAATTTTTATTGTTTCTAACCCTCACAATGGCGTTCCTAGTGGTCGAAAAAATGTACAGCCGAAATCATTCCGTAACATGACCAACAATTTCATTTTTCTGAAGTTTTGAAGAAAATTCGGTTATTGCAAGTGGTGCAAAAAGATAGACGCACTTATATTTTTTCTCAGATTCGATATCTTTTAAACATTTTGAACATATCCAACAGATCGAACATGAAAACTAAATATGTTCAACGCTGTTTTCTTAACCCATCTTCGATCGGTAAACCTTTTCGCTCATGTTCACGCACTCAAGGCAAGTTTCTTTAAATTAGGCAGATTTTCTGGAAATTTCTGCTGTGGCTCTGTTAAAAACAGC
>JYHL01008898.1:0-10632 GCA_000934875.1 Oscheius sp. MCB
CAAAATTTTGAGACTGGGCCGGCCCACTGCCCCAGACTGCCTCCGGGGGCGGTAGATATGACATATACAAATCTGCTATTCCAGTTGAAATGATTCAACCAACACCGCCGCAAGGCAGCTTTTTTTTCTTTTTTCTACCATTGCAAACGCATCATTAGCAAAAGATTAGCGTAAAAGTGGTAAAGAGACCTTTTTTCACGAACCGACGGAGAATTGACTGCTATTTTGTGACCAACCATCTCTTTAAGCTATTTGTGGCAAATCATTTCAATAGATAGGGTTTGATTGGTATACGACTTTTTAATACCATAAATGGGTCTATATAAAACGAACACATATCCATGTAACCAACGTTCTTCATTTGGCCTGTGGTTTTTTGTCTGCTAGAGGTCCTCTTCGTCTTCTTTCCATGTATTCACTTGCCTCTTTATTCACTAATCGAAAAAAAAACGCAACAAAAACTTTGTTTCGTGTTCTAATCACAATTTGTAGATCTCGCTTTCTAGCTGCCCTTCTCTTCAGAGATTCTCCTACATTTTTGTAGTATTCCGAGCCCTTCATCCGCTTCGCTTTCCGTTGATAACCATGAAAGACTGATCTACCGCTTGTCTATCTCTGTTCTCCGTCCGTTTTTCGCCGGTTGACGCGTTTTTGTTTGTCTTGGCGCTCCCCTTTCCCGTGTTCACGCCAAATCCGCTGAAAATAGGGTCATGTTGATATTCACACCAGTTTCGATGCGCGCGGGGCGCCGTTTCTCTCTCCCGTCGGCAAGCAGCAGCTGATGTGAAATGTTGCAAAGTGCGGGTGGTGAAAGTGAGACGGATTTAAACAAAACGGCGAAAGCTGGAAAGGTGGTGGGAAGGGGGAATTTTCATTTTCCCCTTATAAATTGGAAAAATACAAAAACAAAATAAACTTGAACCATCAGTCAGTCAGAAACCACACCCTGATTGCGCATTCTGATAAAAACGTGCCATTCAGCTGATTTTATGGCTGTAATTGACACTTTCATCTTCAGATTGCGAAAAACGACAGTAAACAGCGATTAAAACCCTTTAAAAATAACCGAAGACCCCTAAAACTCCGACAATTTCAGCACCTGAAGACAAATTCGGTGGCTTCGCAGCCCAGCTGCCAGTTCTCTCCCACGTCGGAGGCCAACTCCATCGGGCACTCCCTCTCCAACGGAAGTGTCGCCAGCAACACCTCCTCTGAAGTCGACTCTCACGCCTTCTCCAATGTAATTTACTTGAAAATTCATGCTGAAACTTGTGTTTTCAGAAGGAAAACGACGTCCGGGTCAATGTGGTGGAGGAGAAGCCGGCAGCGGTGGAGCCGGTCAGGGTGCGCTCTCAGCCGAAGGAGAAGATGACCGATGCTCAGGTGAGAGGCCCAAAATTCAGTTATAAGCGAAAACTGCGCCCCAATAACCCTACACGTCTCGACCAGTCAGAGCCTTCGTTGCAGTCACTGTGCACGGTGTTTTGCAACGAGTGCGCAGAATTCAGTAGTCTAAAAATTTGAAATTCATCATTATAGAACTGTGTCGGCTCAGGAGATAGCTACTTCGCTGCGAGACCTGGCCAACCCTTTCCAGGAAATTTTTCTGACTCTTCTTTTCTGCCAAAAATTATTTAAACGAAGATGTGAACGCTTAAAAATACTTGATATTTCAAAGTTTTGGTAGCATTTTTTTCATTCTGACCAAAATACTCCTCGCCAACGCTACTTCGGCCAAATAGGCAGCTAACTGTTGCCTGAGTATTCAGTGTACAATGTTACACCCGGAAAATTCTAAATGCAACAGTGAAACATCGGTGTAATGTGGCAAAACGGTGCGAAGTAGGTTTGGCGATGACTGTACCTGCTATGTTATGACGTTAAAGACAAATGTTTTGCTGTCGATGAATTTACAGCTTCACGAAACTTTCCTAAGCAAGTTCACGGTAATCTCCACAATTTACAGTCAGAAAATTTTTAAATAAAATTATCCAGAAAGGCCAAATTTTAATTGTATGAAAGTTTCAATAGCTGCCCGACGTTTAAGAGGACCCCCGTCCTTTAACCTGCTCACGGTTTTACTTAGAACTCGACCCCTTGAGAACTCGACCCCCCGGGTCTCGTAGCAAAAGCGCTCAGGTCCCGGTGCGATACTGTTCTCATTTTCCGGAATTCGAACCACTGAGCGCTTGAATTTTGTGAACTTATTGAAAAATTGGCGAACAATTGGCCGCGGTTCCCCGTCAAATTTCGTTAAACACCGGGCGCACTTCGGCTGGCCCCAGTTTGAATTTCATGCCAAAACCGTGATTCAATTTCATTTCTAGGAAAACATTTGAGTTTATAACCGACATATTCAGGTTCTGGAAGAGCTGCGGAACATTGTGAACCCCGGGAATCCACTGGACAAGTACGACACGAAGCGGCAGATCGGTGTCGGGTAAGTCATTCTCTTTGCCATATATTTTCTGTCCCAATCGGCAATGTTTCCTCCGCTTGCAAAGGCTGCAGAAACGAGCCTTTCGCTGTATTGTTCGTTGTTGCTGAGGGGGGATCTGGTCCAGTAACAAACGTGTGGTTGTTGGATCAGTGTGCGCATTATCCGATACAAGTCGTAATCGTTTGGGCACTGGTGACCAGCCCCGAAAACTGCGTAGGCATTCCACGGCGGCCGATGTGTCTATATTTATGGCATAACAACACACGACGGCGGGGGCAATGGCAGAAGGGAGAAATGGAGAGAGATTTCAGAGCTTCCGGAACGGTGTTCGTGGCGAATGGGAGGGGCACGGGAGAGGTGGTGGCCGTGAAGAGGATGGCGTTCAAATCGCAGCCGAAGAAGGAGATGCTGCTCACGGAGATCAAGGTCATGCAGCAGTTCAAACACCCGGTAAGAGAGAGAGAGAGAGACAGAGAGAGAGAGAGAGAGAGAGACTATTTCTGGGTCGGAATCACTTAAGCCCCCATATTGAATACTATATCTGGAGGTGGGGTGTGAATTCATGGAACCCCCTCCGCAATTCATGAAGAGGGCGTGACTAGTGTACCCCTAGTTCGTCAGTTAAACCTCTCTTCCTTACTTACAATTGGTTAAGCCCCACGCTCGGTTTGGACCCCATGCAACGCAAGTTATACCAATTTTTTGCTAGACGATGTCATGCATTTTTGTTTTTAGCGGCTTGTCAGTGTCGGTAGGAAATTTTTCACGCTTCCCGGTGGTGTCTGTCTCGAACCCCAGAAAAACAAATGTTCTTTTTCCGCGTACTTCCAAGTACCCGGACAAAAAGGTGTCTGTGACCGGCGAATTTTGGCTTTGAAGCCGAGAATCTGGTTCCTAAGATGATGCTGAATCCAACGAACCAGGTAGACATTACCTAAACAGCTCCATAACTAACTCAAAAGTTAAAAATGAAGGCCGGATACCTATCTCCCGCACAGTTGTTTAAAACGCGTGATCTGTTATTTCACCAAAAAGATATCCTGGACGTGTTACTAAATACATCACCTCAATAACTTTAATAATATTCTCCTTTTCAGATATCGCCTACGGTGACCTGATGGCCGCCACCGACTACCTCGGCCTGCGCGACGTGTGTCAGCAGGCGTTCGTCGACGAGATCCCCACCACCTTCTCTCATCTGAAGGAACTCACGAAGACCCTCGCCAAGCCGCCCTCTTTGTTGCTGAACAAGCGCCTGCTGCGATGGAAAGGCGCCACGTAGAAGTCATTTTTGTCGTTTTATAGAGTGATAGAGCATATTGTTTTGTAGATATGTATATACTCACTACCGGTAATCAATGAATCGGGTTTTTTCTTAACTTGTCGTTTTTGGAACAATTGGAACATTGTTGTTACAAATTTTACCTCATATTTTTCTGGCTTTGAAGCTAATCTGTGGTGATTCAGGGAAGATGGAGACGTCTGAATCAGAGACACCTACTAATGTTGTGGAGGAGGCAGGGGTCGAGGTTTGTTTTTGAAATTTTTTATTTTTGTTTTTAGAAAGTTTAAAAAACATCAGGACAGGCAGATCTGCGGACGGGCCCGACGTGGCCGAGTCCGGCCCGCTCCCGATTGAAAATTTGAAGGCCGGCCCAACTTTTTCCCACCCCGAAACCTTTTTTTCACCCTCGAACTACCTTGAAAACATGACTGTATAGGTTTTCGGGTGTGGAGAGCTCGAAATGAAATGGTTTTCGGCCTTAACGCTTTCTAAAAATATATTTGTTATATATAAAATATATTTTTCTACGTTTTTCTATCGTAATTTTTGATTTTGTTGATAAGCAGCCTCCTCCACCGCTATTTCTCAAAAAGGCTTGCTGAGAAACCGGGATGATGAAGGGTGCTTATCAAAGAAACACTAGAAAATTAAAAACGATCCAACTCGCAGAAATATGCTTTTTTATTTAATTAAAAAAACATTTTAAAGTTTTCAAGAAAAAAAACGGTCAAAAAGTCGACTTCACGACAAAAATTTAGAGGAAAAAGGCTGTTTCCCACTATACGTATGCAATAAATGTGTTCTAGAGTCACTAATATACAAAAAAAAACTCAGACAAAAAGTTATAAATATATGATTTTTTTTGAAGAGTTACATTAAAAAATCATTTTCCAAAAAGTGCTGTCCTGCATCCTGAATTTCTTTCGGCCAACCTTGTCCATTTCAACACGTTGCCTTGCACTGAAAGCGATGTTATGTTTTTGGTTTAAATAAAAAAAGCAAAGCAAACGAAAGTTTGAACAAGTTTCTTTTCTTTCAGACGTCGGGTCTTCATTTCTGATTTTTTCCAAACATAATGGCATTTATTCTTCATCGTTTTGTCACTTTGAACGTTGCAGACGAAAGTCAACGGAAAGGAGGGTCCCAGCAACGGTGAAGTGGAGGAAACTATGGATATCGAGGAGGAGGTGAAGCAGAAAGCCGCCGCGCCGCCCGTTTCAAACGAGGCCGATGAGCGCAGTTTCTCTATGAAGAACCTCAAACATCCCGGAGGTTGGAAAACCAATGTTGAGGTTTGTATCTCTCTCTATCTCTCCTCTCTGTCTCTCTGGCTTCATTTACTTCCCGTTTCAGCTCCTAAAAGTCTTCGAAGCGTGCGAATCCTTCAACATCGAGTTCTCCAGGCACAACAACACGGCTCGTTCCTCTTTCATTTTCAATTCCAATGGAATTTTTGCAGAAACTGAAGACCGGTCAGGTGCATTTCGTCTTCTCCAGCGTGAAAGAGGCCCAAGCGGCTTATAAGAGCCTGGAACCGGCGAAACTCGACGGAGCTGCCGTGGAAATTGCGGTCGCCGACTCTTTCGGTCAGTTTTTTCGATTTTAAAGGACTGGGAGGCACATCAGCGTCTTGAGGGGACAATTAGACATGTAGGTACCGCACGGACCCTACTGACTTACCGTAACCCCAGTCCTTTAAAATTTCGCATTGAAAAGTCCCTATTTGGTCATTTACGAAGGTACCACAAGAACCTCGTATCCTGATATGCTTAGAACTGGACCCTGATGGTCCCTTTAGGAATTTATATAATCTCCTATTTTCCAGTGTGCCCCAGTGACTTCTTCACCATTCCCAAGGACGATGAGATGAGGGCTCGCACGCTCTACGCCCTGAACATGGAGTCGGCCAGCAAAGACGTCCTCGACAGTCTCCTCGGTACGTTTTTACGTATTTTTCATCAAGAAATCAGATTTTTAGGCTCGGAATCCATAGAGTCGGTCTCATTCCTATCGCAGGATGACGATAAACAACACGCTCAGGTTGTGATGACTTCGAAGGAGGAGGCGGAGAGCGCCAAACAGGATGCCAACGTTTTCGACGATGAGGACCCGTCTAGTGTGATAAAGTGAGTCACGTGCACACTGACACACACGCACTCACGTACACACGCTCACACACACGCACACACACACACACACACATATCATTTTACAGATTGGTAACACCCGACGAGTATCTGGGGTTTGTCAAGGATCTCAAAGAAAAGAAGACCCAAGTGAAACCGTCTCCCGCGCCAGTGAAGAAGGAGCCTCTACCGCCGAAGGTCGAAGCCGAACCCATCGCCATGGCCCCGGAAATCGACGAGGACGACGTCATCGCTGCCATCGATAGGGTTAGTTCCCGCTAATTGGGTAGCTCTACGCAAATTTTAGTACGTGGAGAATCAGAGGCTAAACTGGGCCGAGCTGAACGAGTGTGAGGAGTTGTACCAGATCTGCGACGCCGTTTCCACCGAATTCGGCGGTCTGCCGGACAGCATCCTCAAACCGGCCATGTTGAGTACGCTACAGAGACATCTGACTGGAACAGAGTCACACTGGCTCAAGGAACATCTACAGTCCCTCATTCAGTGAGTATTTTCGTTTTAACGAAACAAACAAATATTTTTGGGTTTTCATAAACTTATTTGTGGATTTATATTATAATGCACCATAAGCAAGAATGCTGAAACTTGTGACCGAACTGCGAAAATGTTCGGTCTGGACCGAACATTTGCTCGGTTGGGCCGTTTAAAGGAACCGTCAGGGACCTCATACAGCGCTTCCCCCGCGCCGAGGCATTTCCTACGGTCTGCGCGGGATATACCTTCCACGAAGGTGCCGATATGGTACGGGTGCAAGTGACGCGCAGGCCTGGGCCAAGCGGGACCAGATAAGGCCCATAAAGCGGAAAGTGGGCGTTTATTTCAAAA
Organism: Oscheius sp. MCB; assembly: GCA_000934875.1. Taxonomy (NCBI): domain Eukaryota; kingdom Metazoa; phylum Nematoda; class Chromadorea; order Rhabditida; family Rhabditidae; genus Oscheius; species Oscheius sp. MCB. Next base: position 6,698 of record JYHL01008898.1, read on the forward strand.
GGGGGTGCGTCAAAATCATAGAGCAAACTAATTGCTCTATACCCCTGGCGACGCTGCTGCCGCCGCCAAACGACCATTTTCGAATCTCCCAAAGGGCGCCGAGACGCCGCCGGCGCTAGAAGCAGAGGATGCGTAAACGCAGGTCATGATGGGCGTAAACTGGGTTGTCTCCAGCAGAAGTCCCTCGCCTAAAAGGACCTATTTTCGCACTTCGGATGCCGATATCTCGCGAAAGGGGAATTTTCAACCCAAACAATTATATATTTTTTGGAATCAGCTTTCTATGGTCAAATTCTTTAGGTTTAGTTCAAATTTCAAAGGTTTCTATGGTCAAAAGTCAAATTGGTCCCTGACGGTCCCTTTAATTTTCATTTTTCCCCTTTTGAAGTAATACTAGCATTAATTTTCCCATTTCAGGTACTGGAAGCACGAGGTGAACAGTGAGCAGTCGTTTGCCCGCGAATCACAAGTCGTCATGAGGGCTCCCGACTACCAGCCTCCTACCGTTAACAAGAAGAAGAAAAAGGAAAAGGATACCAAGGCCGCTCGTGTGATGATGGGTGTGGGAGCACTGTTGCAGCTGACGAGGCAGACGTACGTTTTATATTTTATATTTTTAAGTTTAAATGGCGAAAATTGGGACAATTTACCCGTTTTAGGCTGAAAACGGAGAACGGCGATGTGGAGATCGACGAGGACGACAGCGGAAACATCATGCTGAATGGAGAGACTCTCAGCTTCGACTCATGGGCCAAGTGGGTTTCTCGCTCTCATTCTCTCCCTCCCTCTCTCTCTCTCCCTCCCTCGCACCCTCCCTTCTCTCTCTCTCTCTCTCTCTCTCTCCAATCCCGCTCCTTCAGAGTGACCAGAACCAACCAGCCGGAGGTGGTCTCGATCAACCAGGGAGCTCCTCAGAAGCCCAAAAAGCAGAAGATCAAGCCCGAATTCGCCGACTACAAGGCCTACCAGTGGGAAATTTTCCATTTTCGAAGCAGAATCGTCATTTCAGGCAGTACAAGAAGGAGCAGTTCGAGATTAGACAGGGAAACCGGAAGTTGAAGCTCATGCAGCAGGCTAGAGACGAGATGGAGGCGTTTGAGAGTGCGGAGAGGGCGGCGGGAGGTTCCGAAACGCCGGCGGTTGTAGTGACTCCTGCTCCGAAGCCACCGAAGGAGGTGAGAGACAGGCAGAGAGAGAGACAGACAGAGAGAGAGAGAGCCGAATAACATCGATGGTTTAGTTGGACGAGGGAGAGATCGACAGTGAGGAGGAGCGACAGGAGGAGAAGAACAGAAAGAGGAAGCACTCGTCCAGCAGGTAGGTCTTAATTAAGCCTTTAATTAATTAATTTTCAGCTATCCTAATAGCGAATCATTAGACTTGAACGAAAAGTACTTTATTACTCTAAAAATGCCTTGCTCGGCCACATTTGACCCGGCGGATCCCCACGGATCACCGCCACAACCCAAAGGTTCTCGATTTTTCATGGCAGGCCCCCACGTCGATCGACCCCCCATTTTAGCGTATGGTAGGCACTAAGAAAAACCCATGATTAAGGGGGGTTAGGCACTTTTTTTTTTAAACAAAAGCTTTCTCCTCTCTCGCTTTCTCCTCTCTCCGGCTCTCAACGGCCAAAGTTAATGGCGGTTAACCAATTTTCTGCCCTAAAAGTTAAGGGTGGCTACGGAAACTGACGGATCATCCCGCTGTGTGACCCACTGACCACCATGCGCCTTGGCTGTTTTTATGCTTTTTTTAATGCACGCCGGTCCTAACGTTTGTAAGACTGGGTCGGCCCGCTTCCGAAAAAAAAATCAAAGCAGGCAAATTTAAGGCCTTGAGCGTTACTTTTCGAGTTGTGACACCCCGACACTGTGGGCGATGGGAGATTGATTAGAGGATACCTTTGAAGGCAGTATCTCGAGAGATACTGTCGAACACTCCCAGGTTACGGCGATAAGAGCTAGGAAAATCCCATAGTTAAGGAGAATAAGGCGCAACTTTTGTGGAACCCTGGTCACGATACCCATAGTTAAGGAGGGCTACCCAATTTTCAGTCCCAAAAGTTAAGGGTGGATAAGGTAACTGACGGACCCTCCCGAGGTGTGGCAGTATCGGTAGCTTCACCCTCATATAACCTTTCATTGAGGGTTAACTGAATTTTGTCCGTAAAATCTCTAACGATCGAATTCTATTGTCCCCTCTATAACTCCTTCCCTTTCAGCAGTAGCAGCAGTTCCTCCGAGGAAAGCGATGACGGCGTCGGCGATGCGAGCAACGCCCGATTGCGTCGGTCGCAGAAGAGGAAATTGAAACAGAAGAAGCAGCTGGTTAGTTTTTTCTTTATTTTTTTCGTTCTTCTCTGTTTTCTTATGAAATTACGACCCTAACCCTTCCCTTTCCAGGCGAATCCCCAGAACAACCCGGCGCTGATGAAGATGTTCGACTACCGTCACCAGATCATCATGCAACTGCCGCCGGAACAGAAATCCCTCTTCCTCAACGTGTTGCGCGAGGTAATCCCCTGTGTGGGCTGCTGCTGCCGCTGCTGGCAGGCAGATTTATGACGTGCGTGGTGGCCAGATGCCATCGCTGTCTGTTAGGTCAACCGCCGTGTCCTATTGTCCCCCCGGCCGGCGTAAGCTAAGCACAGATGGCTTCCGCTGAAAGAGAGGAGACGCCGCCTGATGGCGAGAGTGGGGGTTTTTGGTAGAATTGAGCCCAGAAGAAGAAATGCGCCCAAAAATGAGAGATTTTGGTAGAAAAAAGGCGAAAAATGAGACCGTAGGAAGGAAAGTACCTCAAAATGAGAGATTTTGGTAGAATTGACGCAAAATTGAGGCCAGAAGAAAAAAAGCGCCTAAAAATGAGAGATTTTGGTAAGAAAAAAGGCCAAAATTAGACAGTAGTAAGGAAATCCCCTCAAAATAAGAAATTTTGGTAGAAAGGAGGCCCAAATTAAGACCGGGGGAAGGAATGCACCTCAACATAAGAGATTTTGGCAGAAAAGAGGCAAATTTGAATCAGAAGGCAGGATATTACCTCATAACTACCTCTTTTTCAGAAAATGGATACGAAGGCCGTGCCGACGGCGGAGCAGAGCCACCTCTACCGCCAGTTCTCCGACGACTGTGTCCGTCTCTCCCGCTGATTCCCCCCTTTGTTGACTCCTCCGTTGTTGTTGTATCTTCCTACCGGTACACCCTCTCCTATATTCCCGACGGCGACGTTATCGTAGCATTCTGTGCATTTTGTTAGTTTGTTGTTGGCCCACGATTAAATCCACTCTTCATTCGCTTTTTTGTCGGGTGCAGAGAGAGAAAGAGCGAAAGAGGCAAACAGAGAGGTGAAGACCCAGAGAGACATCCACAGATATTCACACAGAGCGACAGGAACCATAGGAACCAGAACACAAACGAGGGCCACAGTTGGCACAATAAGGACCACAGTGAGCCACAGTCATAGCACTTTTCCTGACTAGAGCCACAGTAGCCACATTTTGTTTATAACAAATGCCACCACGCTTTCTTCTACAACGGTCAGAACGTGGCCACGGCTAGTTCTTCGAAGCACCCTTGAGGTAACTTCTGAAGTCACCAAAGCAGTGCAAGAATTCCAACGCGCAACTGCAACGGAAACGCGAAATGGAAAATTTGAGGGATACACAACCTCGCCACCGTACTCTAAAATAGTTCGTGACAGCCGGGTGGCGCCCCAGTCGTTTGAACAAGAGCTGGGTCTCGACGCGAAAGGCCTGAACTTAATAGAGCAATATTTAAAATGCTTTTATTTATTCAGTTTCACATTAAAATTTGTCGTTCAAGTTCTTAAAAATCAAATAAAAATGCATTTCACTAAATTATATGCGTTTGCAAGATTATAAAGCCGAAATAACCAGTAATGAGATGTACTGAACGTCGGGTTACTGTAGCCTT
>JYHL01008944.1:0-10835 GCA_000934875.1 Oscheius sp. MCB
AAAACCCCCCCCCCCCCCCCCAGTGACTATCAAGTGACATTCCTCTTGATTTCTAATCGTTTCCCTTTTCCAGAGGCTGCCATCCTCTCCAAGCTGAGGAAGAGCGGATTCTTCCTCTCCCTCCTCTACCTCTTCACCAAGGTCCTCTACGTCCTCAACATTTTCCTCCAATTCTTCATCTTTACCACCTTCTTGGCTGCGGACAACTCCATGTGGGGATGGGACGTTTTCACGGACCTCGTGAACGGCCGCAGCTGGGCCGAGACCGGCAACTTCCCCCGCGTCACCATGTGCGACTTCAATGTAAGAGAGAGAGAGAGAGAGAAAGAGAGAAAGTGTGTGTTTGCGTGTGTTTATGTGTGTTTGTGTATTGTTTAAATTTCTCATTCTTCCAGGTACGAGTGGTCGGCTCCGTCCATCGCTGGACCGTCCAGTGCGTCCTGATGATCAACATGTACACTGAGAAGATCTACGTCTTCCTCTGGTTCTGGTTCTTCTTCCTCGGAATCCTCACCGTCATCTCCTGCATCTACTGGACCATCGCCTTGTCCGTCTCCAACTGCCAGCGTGAATTGGTCCTCATGTACCTGAGGTGTAATCGTGCCATCAGCGCCAGGCCCAGCAGGGAGGAGGAGCACAAAGTCAGCTCCTTCGTGACGAACTACCTCACCGCTGATGGAGTCTTCATCATCAGAATGGTTCAGGTAGGGTTATTGGGAGGAAAGGGTGCGGTAGATAAATTAAAAGAAAACGATTTTCAATTACAGTAATCGAAATTAACTTTCCGCATCTCCAATTGAATTTCTTGCAATCCTCTGTCGATATATGTTGCGCTTCTTTTGACCCGCACCTTTCATTTCGGGAGAACACATTCGACACAAATCCTATGTGGATCAAATTGCGGAAGCGGATAACAATAATGTGTTATATGGAGAAGAGATGCTTTTAGAGACGCATCTCCCATGAACCCGCTCGTCAAGCTTTACCCCATGGTCCTAAAAATGTTGCAAATGCATACTATCAAGAGATTATGGCAAAACTTGATGTAGTTCTTCAAGTAGAACTTTTCGCAGCAGATACTGTCAGGGACGTTTCGCGGTAGAGACAACTAGCTAGGATACTTACGATTTGGGAAAATTTCAAAATTTTGGCAGTTGGACAGTTAGAAACCTTTTGCCAATGAAACTGTAGAGATCGTTCCCAGAAAGACAGTGATCTTTTTGCAGTAGAGACCCTTTACAATGAGTTAGTTAGGGACCTTCCCGAGGTCGGAGCCAATGGGGCTATTTTGAAGTGGGACTGTTAGGGAGCCCTTTTTCAGTAGGGCTATTAGGAAGGTTTTCGAAATAGGTGCAGACAAGTACCTTTTTAATGGAACCATTCTACCGTGGGGACCGTTAACCGTCTGCATATGGAATTTTCTGCTCACGTATAAGAATATTTACAATGATGAAATAAAATACTTGTGTATTTAAAAAAAATAAATTCCTGTTCAGAAATTTTTCGCTTAAGCATATAACTTGCACTTTTTTTAACACCTATGACGTTTCGTCTGGGAACGCACGAAGTTTCCTGTTTTATGTGGGCCGTAACAGAGCTCCTCCAGTCTTTACGTTCCGGGCCTATCGTATTCCATGGTTCTTCTAGATCAGGGCTTGCTAAAAGACCGGCCAGGTTGGCCCCATCTCTGAAAAATCAGCAACCTCTGAATTACCCGATTTTTGTATTGTTTTTTGAGAGCGGCCTACAAAAGTTGGGCTTATCCGGGCCCAGTCTGTCCTCAGAACTGCCAGCCCTGCATTAGATATAGCTCAAACCAGAGAAACACCGTTATGAAGGTGTAGGCAGCTATAACGATTGTATTTTCAGTTGAACGGAGGAGACGGCGTCGCCGGAAAGCTGACTGCGAAGATGTACGAGATGTACCTGGAGAGGTACGAGACCCCTCGAGCGGACTCCTCCATCGACTCCCCCGACACGACTGCCACGTTGCCTCGCTGAGCCACCTCTCGTTGTTAATAACCGTCCTCTTTCATTCTCTCATAGCATCGAAAGTTTAATAAAGATACGAGACCTCCTAACCGTTGTGTCGGGGGTACTGTACTTTATTACATCGTCCCGGGGGGACAACCAAATACAAACGGAGATCTGTAGACATTTTACAAGTATTCACTGAGGATCGCAACGGCTCAAGGCACAAACAGGGGTCTAGGTCTCCATGGGCTCCTCTTTCTCCTCCTCCTCCTTCGGCACATCCTCCTTCGCTTTGGTGCTCATGTCGATGGGTTCCGCCTGGTCGTCTGCGGGAACCGGAGCAGCAGCAGCGTCTCCTGAAGGCCCGGATGGGGGAAGCATCGGTCCAACGACCTTCTGAAATGCAAATAAGTTAACATTGGAAAAAAGGCGATCGGGATAAATACAATTAAGTCCCCAACGGTCGCCCTGAGTATCCTATGTTTGTTAAGACTCCGAAGCCAAATAGCAATTTTATAGTTTACAAATGAAAATTCCGTTTCGTTTTTTCTGCCTCCGACACTAATATCGTATATTCGAAACTTGAAACGTTTTTTTACAGTATTGACATGCTTTTAAAAAATCATTTTGGAGGAAATTCTGCATAGTCGCCGCCAATTCTATTACGTGTAGTGATGCACACGGTTCCCATGTTTTCGTGTCGTTATTAGAGCTATTTTGCAATGTACACTCATCGCTAAAGCTACTTCGGTTCGTTTGGCTGTTAATTCTTGCCCGAGTATCCAATGTACAATGCTAAATTCCGCAAAACGAGTTCACAGCAAAACACTAGGGCTTTGCGAAAACGCACGAAATGGCTTTGGGTAGGTGGATACGTGGAATACTCAGCCAAAGTTAGCAGCCAAATCAGCAGAAATTGGTTCGGCGAGGAGTAAGAGCGGCTCAGGGCCGGCCCGAGTTTCAGAAATCTTCGAACCGGTCCCGAGGTCAGTTTTAAAAGTCAATGTCTGGCCCATTCCTCGGGTAACCAAAAAATTGGGGATTTATCGAACGTGGGGTCAGATTAGAAGCTATGGGGGTTGATTTTCCAAGCAACTCACATCAGTGATTGTGGCGGTTTCGGGCTCGTCTTGAGCGGCGGCGGCAGGTGTTTCATCCGCTCCGTCGACTTCGTCGACCTTTCCGAAGAAGTGCTGCTCGACCTTGCCAGCCGAAGGATTTTCCGGCATCGGCCAATCCGCACCAGTTATTCTGAAATAACTGCAATTAGGAGGGTAGCTAGGCCCTATTTTAAGTAATCGGAATGTTAAGGTTCTAGCCACTAAAGGAGGAATTCTCACCTGACGCCATCCTCTGTGAGGGTCGTGACGACGTTGATCGCTTTGTCGAGGGCTCGGACGAACTTTTCCGCCTTTTTGTAGTGTCGCGACGGCGTATGTAACAGTTCACAAACCCTAAAAACATAAATTGTTAAAGAAAAAAGGAATTTCCTACCGCTGCCATGTGAAAGGAGCTCCCTCGAACTCACGAGATCTCTCCACAATAAAATCATAACCCTAAAAATAGTTAATTAAGGAAATTCCACAAAAACGAGAAACTAACCAGCTTCAGTGGCGATTCTTCGCTAAAGTTCAGCGTCTCGCCCTCTTTCAAACGCGCACGGTCTATCCGCAACATCTCATCCATGACGAACTGAAATATTATTTTTACAAAATAAAAAAAGAAGGAAAAACCTTGACTTTCCAGACGAAGGCGGGTTGGATGACCGTCCAGGGGAAGAGCGGCTTTCCGTTTTTAGAGGCCCATTCGAAATAGCCCTCGACATCCTCCGATGGGTGTTGCCGGATGGAGTTCTCTTCTGTTACATGAAGTTCCGCCTGAAATATGAAGAATTATGGGTGTAAACGATGAAAAAAGAGCGGTTTTCATTAATCTACGAAACAAGAGAACAAGGGTCGCCCGAGGAAGCCGTTGGCACGCCAAAGGACTGCCTACTGCTAAACAACGAGCAAGAATTGGTAATTTGCGAAGTGTCCTTTAGCATTCTTAATAAAAACTTTCTTCATTTTTCTGGCTTTGAATTGTAGGAAATGCACCATTCTCTGCCACAATTTTGGTAATCCCGTAAAATCACCAAAAACGAAGCTACAATAAACAGCGGATATTCGGTGTGATTGTAAAAACATCCGTCGAAACTCCGATAAAAGCTGCTTTTAACAATTTTTTCATCTGGTTTAATGAGTTTGGAGGGAAGAGGCGATAAGATATTTGTTCAATAATAATGATCCCACAACGCTTTGCGCGGATAGATTTAGCGGGAGCCGTTCAATTCAAGTAAATCCAATGTGGAAATGGGTTGATTTCGTAGAAACTTGTAAACGCCGTGCGCAAAACGAAACTGCCCTGCCAACGGCACGGTGAAGTCATCAATCTAACTTGCGGTATTAGAGAAACAGTGCCGGACGTTCTTGGCAAAGTGCCAGGTAGGTCGGATTTTAATGGTCCCGGAACGATGGTCTCACAGTTCAGCCGTTGATACTGATTGAAAAACACGTTAGGACACATCGTGCCGGTTCCCATTCAATCCGGCCGAATTTCCTGACATTTTGCCAAGGACGTCGGAAAATGCCGCTCGGTACATACCTTTTTCTTTTTTTGCATTTTCTGTGCACGTATTGCATTTATTTGAATGGAAAGCGATATCCGCAATCGCTGCGGGACCAAATTATCTCCTAATTGGATTTTCTCCAATTATACACTAATTCGCTAGTTAAAATTCAAGGTTTGCTTACCTCCTCTGGCTCCTTGAACTCTTTGAGGGCCTTGCCGTATTTGTCGATGAGCGCTGAATCTGTTTCTGCCTTGCTCGAAGCAGCTGCCGGTTCGACTGATGGAGCCATCTGCGAAAATGATAGCATGGAAACCAATAAGCCGATAAAAAAAAGGAATTCTCTGGATAAAACCACAGAAAACGAGGAATAAAAACGCATGGTAGTCTCTTTAATCATAGTGAATCTACGGCTGAAAAGACAAAACCTCCGAGCTATACAATAAAATTCTATGCTTATCACATTACAAGCTGTCGGCGTAGGGGACCTGGCTGATGTTTCCGTAGCTGGCGATCGACAGCTTCTGGCTAATCTTCTTGGCGGCGGCTTCAACGTCGGCGGCGGTGACCTGGGCGATGGCGTTGACCACGGCGCCGTCCTGAACGCCGGAGAGGAGCTGGGCGGAACGCTCCACGGAGTGCTCGAAGCTGTGGGCGGAGCCACGGAGCAGGTCGGTGGTGGCACGGGCCTTCGCTACTGGAAAATTTACAAAATAATATTAATTATAAAAAAAGTAAAAAATTACCATTGACGTCTCCGACCTTGAAGCTCTTGAGGGCAGCGACGGCGCTGGACACAACGTTGTGGATCTGGGATCCCTCGGCGACGAGGTAGACTCCAGCCAGACCAGAGTCCTAAAAAAACATCATTTAAAGGAGAAAAGGGTGGTTATTCACCAAAAAGATAAAAAAACATTTTTTTTTTGTTTTTAAACAAAAAATCACATTTTTTTTGTATCCGAAGAAAGAAAAATTGAACTACTTTCATGAAGAAAATCCAAAAACAACTTAAAAAGTCGACGATTTTGTAGATTTTTTCCTTCATCGAATATTCTGAAAGCCAGCGAGTTCCCGACAGTCATTTTCACAAAAAAAAATTGGCTTTTTTGTGTTTCTCAAATACTGGGGCACCGTTTGCCATCATTAAAAATTATAATTTTGGAAACGGAGCAACCGAAACACGGATTTCAGTCAAGGAAATTTGGAACACGGTAGACGAAGTAGTTTCATATTAAGTCGTAGCCAAAACTTCTTCAGTCGATTTTATCACATCGTCGCAGTGTTTGTACGCTAAATACTCAGGAAAGAGTTAGCAGCCAAATCGAACGAAATAGCTTTGGTGTATATTCATTTTTCCTGTGATATGTGGAAGTTAGCTTAAGAACAAAATTGTCACTCTTTTTTGTTGTTGAAAAGGTAGTTTTCTTTGTTTTCGTGTTCCGAAACATTAAAAATATCACAAAATAGTCCAATTTTGGTGCCATATTTTGAATAGTATAGAAATAAATACCTGGTGGACGGCGGAGAAGGAGCTGACTCCGGCCTGTTCGCCGACGGCCTTGGCGATGACTCCGTTTCCGGCTCCCGAGGAGAACCTAAATTAGCCCTTAAAATTCTTTAAATTTCATGGGAAATTACCTGACGGCGGCGTCGCGTCCGAGGGCGTTGAGGAGAACGGCCTGGGTGGCGAGGGCCTTGGCGTCGTTGCCGGCGGCTCCCTCTCCGGCCAGGATCACGTGGGCCAGGGAACCGGCTCCGTTGCGGCGGAATTCACCGCCCTGCAATGCAAAAAATTGGAGAAATATCTATCAAAATGTTAAAAATCGATCGTAAAATCCAAGCGTGGGCTCGATTGGTGTGGGGGCTTAACTGCGTCTCATAATAATAATACCGTACCTTGTATGGGCTGGCCTCGGCGGCCTTTCCGCTGCCCTGCTGGATGGGGGCGTGGCTGTCTCCGTAGATCACCAGGCGGTCGTGCTCAATGTTGGAACCGAAGAGGACGGCCTGTCCGGCGACCAGGTGCTCAGCCTAAATATTCAATTTTGAAATATAATTTTAAAGGACTAACCGCGAACTTCTGGAGGGTCTTGTAGCCGACCTTGCCGATCTGGTGCTTGGCGGCGTAGGTGGAGCGAGAGAGGGAGCCGTTCCTGTAGGCGGCGCGGTGGATGTCGTCGAAAACGACGTTGTAGGCAACTTTGTAGGCGTTGTCTGCGCGGAGGGAACCGGCGATCTGGAATTTGAATATTTAAATTTTAAAGAGACAGTAACAAAACCTCCTCAACGTCCCAAGGCTTGAGGGCGGGGGCAGCGGCGACGTGGCCGAGGATGGACAGGGCGACGGAGGTCTGGTCGCGGGGAACGGTGAGGGACACTCCGAAGAGGTCCTTAGTGGCGAAAGAGGTCTGAAATTCACCAATTTAGGCCTTTAAACCCGACTTTTCTGAACAAAAGTGTCGCTTAGACCTTCAAAACAACGAACCATGTTTCCTCCGGCGACGGCGGCACTCCAGACCAGGCTCAGACCAGGGTATTTCTGAGAGTCGGATCCGACGGCGTTACGCAGGTGGTGAACGAGACCGCCCTCCGTGTTCGATTCGTAGCGGGATCCAGCGCGGAAAGCGAGAACCTGAGAATCTTAGTTTAACTGATGGGAACAGAAACTAACCAGCTGGCTGAGAGGACCGTACTTGTCGATGGAAGCAACGGTCAGTCCGCTGGCGAGCTTAGTCACCTGCTCTCCCTGAAAAAAGAGAGTATAATAGAGGGAAAAGGTAAGACAGAAACAAATATTGGTGCGATACACGCAACATGGCGCCAATGTTCGAAAATGGTCCCGACAGGAAAACATAGACCTACGAATAAAATAGCGCTTTCAAGATGAAATAAGCTAAAATTCTCATGTCGTGACGGGACCGCCGCCCTTTAGACGACCTCGTCTTTCAGACAGGCTACTGTAGAAATCCGCCGTGATAACAACAATTCGGCCAAGAATGAGTAAAAATTAATATAGTCATCGCCAAACTATGTTAATTTCACATTCCCTGTCAATAATTCCAGTTATGTACTTAGTTTTTCGGGTTTAAGCACTCTACATTGGATATTCAGTCAAGAGAAAGCACCGAAAAAATAAGTTTAAAAAATACATTGTTTAAAAAAAACGCGACTCGAATTTTTCGGCTCTGGCTGGCCCGGATCCCGCAATAAAATATTGTATTGGCGTATCAGGGGATATCATACAATAATCATTTATCCTCCTAGTTTTTACTGATAAAACTAAAAATGTATAAACTGTTATTTCTTTAAAATTTAATTTGCAGGACGCCGTGCCGCCGATCCTGCACCCGGAGATGCGACACCCGCTAGAGTCCATTATATCACAGGTGAGATTTCGAAAACAGGGAGGGACATCTGTGAAATACTGGGAATATATCGTCATTGTGACGAAAAACTGTGCGCCGCGTGGTATTTTGGGCAGAAAAGTGCGCAGCACTCGCTTATTTTTCCACTAATTTCCGTAAAAATTCCCCCAATTTTCAGTTGGATGTGAAGTCGGCCTGTCGTCTGATGCTGACCTGTCACCAGTTGCTGGAATTCGGTCGCCACTGCCTGGCCAAGGTTCCTCTGGAAGCCGAGGGTCTGTTCTGGAACGGCCATCTCCACCTACAGTACCACGATAGACGACTCAAGGTCAAGAATGTGGCGAATCTTCCGCTGGAGGTACACGTCAAGACCTTCCACCTGCTGGAGGTGGGTATTTTGCCTATTTTACGCCATTGGGCAACGACATTTTTACCAAATTGGTGAAACAGCTGTTTTGGAGCGGCTTTCTCACCAATATCATTTTTGCCCATTGATTTTGGGCGGCAATCACTTCTTAAAACCTGATTTACAGCGACTTTTTCAAAAATTTATGCCAATTTCTCTCTACCAATTGGTAAACTGCCTTACTTTGTCAATTTAGATCTTCCCTTCGTGCCACAAGTTCAGCGAGTGCCTGGCCGCCGCAAGGGAGCTCCGAGTGAAGACGATCGAACAAGTGATTGCCCGGGAATTCGCCGTCATCAGCGGAAGACACATGGAAAAGTTGATAAAGGTGAGATTTGTTATGTATTCTGGCCCCCGAAATTAAAATTTGAAAAAAAAATTTATCAGAGCATTTTCAGGAATTCCGAGTGCAGAAGCTCTACGTCGAACACCCTCTGCCCCTGGACTGTTTGCTGGGCAACGTGATGCAGAGAGTAGGGCGAAACCAGCCTTTCTGTTAATTTTAATTTTTAGTTGAGGCGTCTGGAGATCCACGGACTGGAACCGTTCATCGCCGATACGCTGCTCGTCATGTCGCAGATCCCGGAGCAGCGACTGCCCTCCACCACCAGAATCAACCCTCTCGTCTTCGCAGCCATCGTAAATGTGAGGATCTCTCTCTCTCTCTCTCTCACTCACTCACTCACTCATTAGCTATCGTAGTGGTATCGTAGAGCGAAATTGTGGGTTACCGTAACCAATAAACATAGTAGTTACTGTAGCCAGCTGTTCCTTTTTGGCTACCATTACGTGCCATACTGCTCCAGTTTTGGATATCGTAACCTACATTCCCTGTTATGGCTACCGTATCCCACAGTTCACTTTTGTGCTACCGTAACCTTCAGTTCGCATTTTGCTAACGTAACCTACGGTTTCTGTTATGATTACGGTATGAGTTATTGATCGCCATCACCTATAGTTCCCTTTTGGCTACCGTAATCTGCGGTTTGAGTTTTGTATACTGTAACCTACTGTTCCGTTTTGGCTACTGTAATGCACAGTTAGAGTTTACCGCTACCGTATGCTAGTGTCATGCTTTTCGATAGCGTAGTGCACAGTAGGATGTGCGACTACCGTAACCTACAGTTTGGGCTTTGGCTATCCCAACCTACAGTACACTTTTCACTTTCAGAACACCGTAATCCAGCAGTTGCTTGTTTGGATTAAGTAACCTTCAGTTAGAATTTTGGTTTCTGGCGACTACCGTAACCTAAAATTCAGTTTTCTATACTGTAACCCACAGTTCATTTTCAGCAATGGTTCCGCGCCGATCGCAACATCCGCTCCGTCCGCTTCCTCGCCGCCGGCTCCGTCTCCTCTCTCTACAAAATCCTCATCTCCTCAGCATGGCGCCACAGTGGCGCCGCCACTCTCCAGAACGTGACATGGAGAAGGGAGGTCTACCTTCTGAAGCGCCAACCGAATGATGACTACATCTTCTGCCACCTCTACTACTGGCAGTTCGACGACTGCTACGTCCGCCTTACTCGCCACGAGCAATAGACTAACTCTCTCTCTCTCTCTCTCTCTTATTTGGCTTATAATAATTGCAGGTGAAAACTAGTTAGTTGTCAGAATTTTTCCACATTTCCTGCATGTTACATGCTCTATTGGTACGTTGTGTGAGTCTGCATCGTTATTGAAAATAAAGTTTGTAATCGAGTGCCGATTTCGTACGCGTCTGACTCACTAGTGCGGCTGAGTCTCGTTCTCCGGCGCCGTACAGGTGTAGAAAACGAGAAGAGCCCGGATTTCAGATGGATTTGTTTAAAAATCTGAACGATAAATCCACTTTCGTTGGACAGGCATACACACTTTGCGCCCTTGGATTTGATGGTTTAAATAGGAGTGTAGGGATTCAGTTAGTCTCCTTGCATAAGATACTACAGCCGATTTAACAGCAAATACTAGCCTGAGTATCCAACCGCCTTACTTCGGACTGAGTTTGTACTTTGCGCCAATGTATCGGTGTTGTAACTGAAGTCTGGTTAACCATTAAACATTCGATACTCAGGCAAGCGTTAACAGCCAAATCGGCTGAAGTAGATCTGGCGAGGAGTATAGGACATTGAGCGAGCTCCAAAGTGTGGCAAAAAGGAGGCCCGTCTCTCTCTCTTTCTCTCTCTCTCTCTCTCTCTCTCTCTGTCTGTCTCTTTCCCTCTTTCTATTTCACTCTCTCTCCATCTTCAAGGAAAAGTAATACTAGCCAAACTTCAAATATGTACAAGGTAGGTAGGAAAAACTTTAGAAGTAGCATGAAGAAAGACTACTACTGGAGGTCAGAAGGAGGAGTGTATATGGATTTCCGTGGTGAGCAGGCCGTGCATGTTGTCATTGTTGTTGAGAGTGAGTTCGGCAAGGTGACGATCGTCTACCTCACTTACGGTCTGAAAGTAGGGGTCTGAAGCGGAAAAAAATGAGCGAGAGAGATAGAGAGGAAAAT
>JYHL01008951.1:0-10992 GCA_000934875.1 Oscheius sp. MCB
GAATTTAGCATATTGATTTAGTTTTTTTTCGACCGTATCCGATGAAAAGAGAAAGGAAATGCCCTTGACTGTCCCTTTAAACAGTTTCACTGGGATAGAAAGTTTGTTGTTTTAGGAGATTTGCCACAATGGAACCCCGTCAAGCTAGGGAATTCCGCAAAAGCAGTGGTTTCTTCGTCGATCCGGACTATTGCGACTACGGTACTCTGCAAGGTTCTAGGAATCGATCCAAGGTATGTTCCGGTTCGAAACAAAAAAAAATCGAAAGAAAAAGGTGTGTTTATCCTTTTAAGAGCAAGTTTGCTCGGCGCGTGATAGTAGCGTTTTCGGCGTCGGCTTGGAAGGCGAGGTGCGCAAACAGTCAAGCCTGAGGGTGTCTTTCCATGTTTGCCTGCGCCACATGAATTATGCGCACCGCTCTCAAGATTTCGTTCGTGTTCTCCGACGGCACGAGTGCCTACACTCAATCAGAACACTCTGTCCTTGACTTTTCATCCACTGTTTCAAGTTTTGTACTTTTCTCAAGGCACATTTTTTTTTTGGCTTTTTCGTATTGAAAAGCATATTTGGAGTATTGGTAACGAAAATACCTTCCGTTAGCCCCAATTTATTCTTTCATATCCTTCTCCGCTTTCCCGTAATATTTCTGACTTGGCTCATGTGTAAAACCTAAATTTTTGCACAGAGCAACCAATGCAACTTTTCAACTTTCACATTCAGGGCCCGCCAACCCTACTTCCGATAGACTTGGAGAGCATACATACTATGTTTTTTTTTTAAATTCAAACTTCGAAAACCCTTTTTTTTTCACCAGCCATAGCGGAGGTAGAGTTTTTTTACAGCATACATACTATTCCACATAGCTCGGCCGATTTTCTTTCTATCCTGTGTGTAGCCTGAGTGTTCAATCTTTAACACGAATTCCTGCAAAAACATCTACATCACATAAATATCGGTGGCGCAACGGTGAAAACGTCCGAAGTAGTTTTGGCGGTGACTATATATTCCTTTGCGGGCATCTCTATTCCTCCTCCAATTTTATGTAAATTCGGAAGCAGAGAAAGGCCTTTTCCACTCTTATACTTTTTGCCAAGACCGATTTGGCTTATATCCATGGCCGTGTATTAAATGTACAGCGGTAAACTCCGTGAACTCTTACTACAACACGGAAACATTGGAACGGTGTGTTAATAATGCCTGAAGTAGTTTTGGCGGTGTCTACGAGCAAATTTAAAAGGACTCCTTCAATGCTAGACTGTAAAAACTGCTAATTTAGCATTTAAATTGAATATTATTCTTCTATCGCTTCTATCTTTTTACGAAGTCTCCCTTACGAATTCTATTCAAGTCGTATGCTAATTACAAATGTGGTTACCATTCGTGTCTTCAAGCTATTCAAAATGGCTCGGCAGAGAAGCATAAGAAGGACGCAAAACGGCCCTTTACAGTTTAATCACCCCACATTTCCCATTTTTCCCATTTCCTCTTATTGAGCTATAGCTCTTCCCAAACGGGATGCATATGCTAATGAAGGAACATTCGAAGCATGCTCTGTCGATAACTGATTTGACTATTAATGTTCTTATTCAACAGAGAATGACTGGAACATTGCTGCATTAGACTGCGATTTGGCAGGATTCCAATTTGGCGAGAGCTATAAATGCAGATGCAGATAAATTAGCATTCCTGGCCTGGTTTAGTAACGCGGCGTTCATTAGAATGTAGTTTTCACTGAATTGCGCCAAAAGCCCCTTTTTGAATCTCTTGATACTATATGTTTTCACAGGCAGTCGCTATCTCCACTTAAAGTCCTCAAACTCTGCAAAACGCGATCTTTTTCTCGAAAAAACTGGACCTTGAATTATTCCGCTCACCGATCCTATTCACCAACGTTTACCAAGAAAAGAGGGTGTTACGTGGCTGTTTTGACAGCCTTCTTCAGGAGATAGTCACAGAAAATCCCCCATGTGATTCAGCTAAATACACAGGAAGGCGCCAGGAGGCTTTCGCCTTTTGGAACGCTGATACAACACTGCTTTGGCAAACAGAAAAGAGAACAGATGTTTTGGAAACCTAAGGGAAAATAGGGGTTTCAGGCGTGACTTGTATTTATGTCAGTGGAATAGCGTCCTGTTCATATTCTCGTTTTCTATTTGTATTTTCTGCCGCGTCTCACTTCGCAAGGTCGTTTTTCAAACAAACAAAAAAATGGAAGAACAAAACTGAAGCAGGCCGATGATTTTTTGTTGCTGGAAAATGCTATGCTGCTCAAATTTGTCACTTCAGTTTCTTATCCTCTTAAGCTAAGTTGGCAAAATTTAGCAAACTTTGGCAATACAGCTGTGGACTCTATCTTCTGATTGTCTCTTCTCTCCTCTCCCTCTACTCGTTCCTCCATTTCTTATTGTCTCTCTTCTCTATACCCTTCTTTCTTTACATTCATTAGAGATTGAAGGTATGTCATTTCTATCACCATTTTGCTCTTTCTCTCTCTTTCCCTCACTCACTCTCCCTCACTCTCTCTCTCTCGCTCTCTCGCTCTGTGTATCCATCTCTATCTCTCAATCTTTGTCTATCTGTATCTCTTTCGATTACCCTCAGATATAAAGTAGCTCTTTTCATTTCTTTAACCATTGCCATTTTTCATTCCACGACGTCTCGCCGGACTACTAAATCATTGCAGTCAATTTGCTTACGAAAATGCGAAGGCTGTATAGCCATCGGTAACTGAATATTCCGTTCGAAAACGGTTTAGATACCCAAGTTTTTTGTTTGTGTCTACTGTAAACCTCTGAAATCGGCATAAATTACAAATCATTGTGTTGTTTTTATTGTCTTTCCGAAAAGGATTCATTAAAAGGACAGTAAGGTGTCTTTTTCATTTCGGTTGTCGTTGGATTCAGTCAGAAATATTGCGAAGTTATTATGGTAACTTGTCTCCCACCCTCTTTCGTCCGATTAGAATGACGTTTTTTCCAATTAGAATACCTTGTAAAGAGCAGACCTGCAGGGCGTACTGACAGTATTAATAAATATTGACTGAAACCGTAGTTTGTACACCTGATGTTTTCTCTTGAATGAGATTAAGATAAAGATGAACTGAAAATCTAGGCCTTTCATAAGCCGCATCAAAACAATCGTTCCGTGGAGCGGTGTTGGAATAAATTATCCAAGTCCAAAATTCGAAAGATTTACATACGCCGTTTCAAAAGTTCCCTGAAAGAACCATTTTCAGATTGCAATTTTCGAACAAATCCAACAACCTTACCCAAAAACCTCCGTCCTTTTCCGGTTTCCCAGTGTCGTAAATGGGATTGTGCTGGCGGCAGGTGGCCAAGGTCTTTTTCCGTTGCATGAGAGAGCAAATGCCACCTCCTCCTATGCTAATTACCTGTCTGCGGACGAGGTCTCTCCCGCTATGGCTGTTTGCTTTGATGAATATCGATCCGCTCGAGTGCATTGACCTCACAGCCGGTCGTTGCGCGCTCTTTTTTCATCGCTGATTGTCCTCTTTAATCATCACCAAGGTCAGCCAAGGTGATCTTTCCTGTCCTCACCATTTCTTAATCTTAAAATTAATATAATTCGCTCTAACTTCAAAGAATTCAAGCTAAAACTACCATATCCCACAAACTCTGACTTCCGTTCCACATGGTTTGCTAAAAAAAAAAGGCAGTGACCAGAAAAAGCGTGACCTGCGCCCCTGCGCCCGTCGTTTATGGTCCTTAAAGCTCGAATTTCTTCTCTTTGACTCCGCGGCGAACCTTTCCCCGCTGAGGGACTATTTGCCTCAGGGCTAATTTGAACCTTTGAACCAGTCTGGAGTCGTTAAACATGAATTTCCGGAAAACCTTAATAACTAACCTAAATTTGTGCAATTAAATCAGTAAATATGGTGTTTATTGCCCAGGTTAATGAAATTTTAACGCTAAGTTTGAAATGTTTCAAAGTTGTGCAGTCGGGTGGTTACAGTTTGAGCAGGTCCCATTCAGTCCAAAGTTTTTCGAAAATCAATAACCTATTTAATTTAAATCCCTACTTTTTTTTAATAGGTTGAAATATTTTTTATGCTGAACCTCTCTCTCTTTATACATCTCTCTTTCTCTCTTTTTCTTTCTCTCTCTTTCTCTTTTCCCAGGAAAAGTTGTCCACAAGTAAATTAGACTACGATTTCCTTGCTTGCCTGAGCTGATAATATTTTGGGACGAGCCGAGAAAATCTTGAAAATTGCCGGTCAGGGCCTTTGTCACAGTTACTTCGATGGTTTCTTTGGTTTGCTGCTAGAACATTCGTTTAGTTCCAAACTCCCAATCCCATTAAAGCTTGTGTCTAGCCCATTCATCTGCCCACTTAAGACACACATCCTCCGTTTTCTCTCCACAATTTCTCTTGCGCTTCTGGAAAAACACCGCGTCGCCTAATGGGAACCGCCTTTTTCGTCAAGTTTACGTGTCCTTTGGAACATGCAATTCGATCAGGTTTGGAACTAGTTTGCAAAAGAATTGGACTCCACCCTTTAGAGGCAATCGAACTGTCTCATTATACCTTATTAACACGATTTTGTTGTGTAAAATGGACAAAATATTGACCATACGCGGAATCTTGTTGGCCAGACGAAGGCAGTAATTATTTCGGACTCACCTTGGATTTTCCGCTTCTGTGGACATTGGACAGGTTGGGCGTCTGAGGCGGATAAGCCAAGCTTTCAGACCGCTACAGTAATTATTTTCTTTTTGAGACAATTTCCTCAGGTTTCTGTCTCTCTTTCTTTCTCTCTCTCGCGCTCTGCCTCTATCTCTATCTCTTTTATTATCTCTCTTTCTATCTTTCTATAGAATAACCAGACCTTTCCCATAACGTAATATCTGTTTTGTGGCCTTTCCCACCGCGTTCCCGCTTGGTGAATCAAATGTACGCGTCGTGTGTCCACTCATTGCCTATGCGTAGTTCGGCCCCAAATCCAGTAGCCATACCTCTCGGTTTTCCTCGAATGACCGTGTTTCTTCCTAGCCGACATTCGTTCTTCCCTCTCTCCTTCCGCCACCGGCAAACCGGATCGCCCGCCCGCAAGGCCCCCGGAAAACACCTCCTTCGCTTTCCGTTTCCGAGCTTTTTGAGCACATCATGTACAAATCACATTATTACATCATGGGACTAAGATAAATTTAGTCATTCAGTAACGCACTAACTCACTCACTCACTCAATCACTCACTCACACTCACTTACTCACTCACTATCTTTCAAATCTCCCCCTCCCTATCCCTCTCTCTCTCTCTCTCTATCTCTCTCTCTAACCCTTTGTACCTTCAGGTAACTTACGAGCCCGACAACTCGAAACAGCAGTGTGAGCTCGTAATCAACAACAACGCCGATGTGCCGATCATGTACAAGATGAAGTCGACCCGCCCCGGTCTCTACAAGATGCGTCCCGTCTACGGCCTGATCACCCCCTCTTCTGAGGTACCACTGACTGCTGAGGTACCAGTAGTACCTCGTTTAGGCAACGATCAAACTGATCTACAAGGGACTGAAGGTCCCTCACGACAAGGTACCGATGACGGACCGTTTCTCGGTGATCGTGGCCCAGTGTCCTTCGAGCAGTGGCAATGTTGGGAAGATGTGGAAGGCGCACAAGTACCACAAAAAGCTGGCGGAACATGAGATAAAGAGGAAGAAGATCCGCATTCTGTACAGGGGAGTGAATGACAACATTCCTCTGGCGGAGGACGATGGAGAGGAGTCGATGGGACACAAGTCGACGGTGAAGAAGGGACCGGGACTCGTGGACCAGGAACCGACGATGGGAGCCACCCAGACGAACGATCCCAAGCAGCACCCCGTACTCATCATGTACAGGAAGACACCCGATCCGGAGACGAGTTTCAGTGAGGAGGAGAATGAGGAGGAGAACAATGTGAGGAGAGAGAGAGAGAGAGAGAAAGAGAGAGAGAAAGAGATTCCAGGGCAATGCCTCCGAGATGAGCCACCCTCACTCCAAGTCAACCCCCTCGACCGGAGACTTCCGTACGGCTCCCCTGAACAAGCAGATCACTCATGCGAAGCCTGTCAGCCTGGTCCCTGCCGAAGTGTCGATGAAGCCCCAGGGAACCCAGCCCATCTCCAATGTTGGAGGTCCGATCTCGAATGCTGGAGGTCCGTCGAAGGGCTCCTCCCCCGGCACTCCCGGAGGACCCACCTCCAAGGGACCCAATTCCCAGGAAGAGAAGCCCAAGGTCAGACAGTCTTTTAAATCCCATTAATTAAACATTTAATACTCAGTCGACGAGTGTTGCTGGCAACTACGGAAGTGCTGGGTTCGCCGCCGGCTACAACAGCGGAGGGGGCGGGGCTGCTCCTAAGTCTGTGTCTGTTGTAGCTCAGACCCAGGGAAGCAAGGTGGGTACACATTTACCCAAAATTACCCATTTACCCAAATTTCAGTCGTACTTTGCCGGAGGGCCTGCGCAGATCAATCAGATGTCCCGTCCGTTGGAGCCCGAGGAGAAGAAAACGTCGAAGGAGAACAATTGAATAAAGAGTCTTGGGCTGTAATTTCTCGTTTTCCAATTGTTTTACATGATTCCCTTTCAATTATAGTTTAGTTAGTGGAGGTTGTATTTAGTTTGTTGATTTACCATAAGCGAAACAGTAGTTCCCACCGTGCCAATGTCTGTGTTGTAGCGTTGCAACAAAAGCAGCCATTTCGGACGAATACTGGCTAAGAGTTTGCGTTCACATCGTGCCTTGGTCAAGTAAATCTACTCTATTGCTCCACTCCATCCATGCCTACGACCTTGCAGGTAGTGGAAAACAGTGGAACTCGCTGACTGATGGTATTCAATCGCCCATTCCTTCAAATTCAGCCCCCCCCCCAAGAGACCCACCACATGAGAGCAAATATTCATTGGGACATATTTACTATTAGCGTTATATCATACAAAATAAATATTCACACACAACCATCACATCACTTATTAGAGCTCAGGGGGAATTATATAATGCATGGAAAAGAAGGAATTCCGGCGAAGGGGTACGGTAATCTACGGATGGGCGGTCTAGTTGGAGAGGATCAGCTGGTACATCTCGTGCAGGTTGGCGATGGCGACCTGATGACGAGACTTCAGGGACAGCTGAAAGAGTTTAACTTGAAAAGTGAAAAAAAGGGTGACTGACGGTGAGGGTGTTGGATCCTTGGTGGATCTTCAGTTCGCTGAGGACGTAGATCTCGTTGGTGTACTTGATGGAGTGGTAGAGCAGCTCCTGGCCCTCCACGTTCCTCCGCGCCACCGTCATCACGTTGTTCTGCTGCAGCTTGCTGCAGATGGCGTCTAGAAAAGAGATTGAAAATAGTTTAGTAAAAATTAATATCAACAACTAGGAATTCGTTGTGGGATCCTTCAGAACCACCCCCTTTAACAGCGTCACAGCTGGAGTAAGATTCCCGGCCATCTATCAATTGTGGTTTGCTCAATGACTCAGTTTTATAAGGGTCGTGCCAAAGGTCGATGCCTCTTTTCAATCAGCCAAGTGATCGAACACCCCCTATCCTCTCCTTTCTTACAATTTTCTTCAAACCTATATTGAGCACTAAAAGAGTAGCAACAATAGCCCTTAACCGATCGGTTTTTAATCATGGAAGGACCAAAATGGGACCGTTAACTGATTAAACCATGGAACCTTTGCAAGATGTACACAATTTACAACGTGTGACTGTGTTATCAGCCGCTATCTTGCAATCTTGTTTACGATTGCGCTTTTTGTAGAAATCACTTGTTGAAAAGTGCGTCGCCTCTCAAGAATTTTAATCCCGGCCCGTTCTGATCAGCTATGACCCCTCACCTGCGTTAAGACCCGTGGGGTTCTGGATGGTGAACTGCTTCTCGTTCTCTTCCGGAATCTCCCTCCACATGTCGAGGAACTCGCGCTTCTCCATCTAGAACAGGAATTTAGAAAACCAAAATGGTTGTCTCACCTGTCCGTTTTCGCTGAAGTACACGAGGAGAGGGACGTTGGTGGCAAAGTAGAACACGTCGATGTCGTTCTTCACGGCGATCTGGAATATTTTAATTGGAAAAAGTTAATATCGTCCAGAATTTTTATGTTAAAATGCTTTTACTGAGACCAGGGATTCACTGGGTGAACCACTGCCAAACTACAGTATCCCCAAGTTTGCGCAAGTGTACTGGTACTCGTATGTTGCCGAAAAACATCGCATATGTGGAGTCATTCTATCCCAAATTAATCACCGACTCGACCCACATCCGTATTTTCCTCCAATTCCACTTCCGAATGAATCATAGTAGCGCAGTTATTCGTTATCAGTTTGCCCAACCATTGCCGATATCAGCACAGCCGTGTCGACACAGCCATGGGCCAATGTTGCTGCACACCCGAAGGCGCACAGGACGATCCAGAGGTGAATATCCGCCCTTTTCCCAACAATATTCGTTTTTTTAGAACCCGAAAAATGTCACCCGCTTTTTCATGGTTGGAACCGGCGGAGCGGGAAAGACCACGGTCGCTCGACAATTGAGATGCCTTTGTAGGGAAGATCCCAAAGAATACAAGGTTTTAGACAAAGAAAGGTCAAAATGAAGATATTTTTTAGACATTCGATTCTAGTTGGGCACAAATAGAGCCTGAGGACATTTTCAGTCGACTCGAGTTGGAGCAATTCAAACGAAGGATCAAGTGGAACATCGTGACTGCTGTTTACAATCTGATAGAGGTAGGAAGATATGAAAGTTTTTAGAAGGCAGAGTTCAGCAAACACACGAGTGGGGCACCCCCATTTCGGCAGCGGAGGGAGCGTCCCGGGTGAAGGATGCCAAAGAGGAGGCGGATGTGAGGATGGCCGACGGGGCGAGAGATGTCAACATGGACGACGAGTTGGCAGGAGATTTGATACGACTGCTGGACGACGAGGCGGTAAGAAAAAGACGATTTCAGAGGGAAGATTGCTTTTTTCTTGGAAACGACGTTAACAGTTTTCGATTTTTTTCCAGTTATTACGACTTTTCCTTCCCTACTTTTGAATATAGTACTTGACGACTATCTACGCTTCACAAATTAGTATAAATAGATGTCAGACAATGTTAGCCTGGTGTTCGATGCACCATGTCGCCATGTAATATTTACTGGGAGTATCCATCAATTCCACTTTTGATTTGGACCATTCAACAAAAAGCTTTTTTTAAATCAATTTATGAGGAAGAGATTAATTCTTTTTCAAACCTACAACCAGAAAAATCGGATTACAGCAAAACGTGTTTGAATTTTAAGATTTACCCTCCAAAGTGCAAGGAGCCTAGCTGAAAACCCAATTCCAGATAAAGAAAACGCTGAACCGCAGTCATCAAATGTCGCCAGAGTATCGATTAGAAGACGGAACTTTGCACTTTTTGAACGCCGAACACATCCGTAGGATATTCGACAAAGACACAGAGCCTACGAGCGAGGACATTGTGCATTCACGATATCCCACCACAGGCATAGAAGACTACAGATTCGGAGTGAAATCCATGCGGATGCAGATTCACGACATGGGAGGACAGACGTCGGAATTGGTAGGGGAAACATGGAATTGAAGAAAGAGAGGGAAGATTTAGATAAAACTACCGGAGTTTATCCAACAGTGGGTGAGGAATGCAGGCGTTGAGAGCAACAACTTTGTATTGTTTGTTACTTCAATGGCGGATTTCAACCTGGTCGATGAAAATAATAGGGAGTTCACGGCAATGGACAGGGCGATCAGGACGCTTGATGTAAGACAGAGGGAGATAGAGAGATGAACTATATTTATAGATCATTCTGGGCATGGGAGCTGTGCATGAGTGTGGACTGATGGTCTTCTTCAACAAAACCGACCGCTTCGACCACGTTTGCCAGGAACTGATGAAGACGGAGGAGGGCAGGAAAGAGATCATAAAGTACCTTGGCAGTGGACTGGACAAAAGTGAGAGTGCCTTTTCAACTACAAACGAGACATCTCTTCCAGACAAGAAGGAGAAGGTGATGAAGGGTACAATTGAGCAAAAACATCTTCACGACGCAGTGGCGAACAAGTTCGACAAGGTGATCAAACCGAAGAGGAAAGGAGACGGAACCAAAGGAGTCTACGTTAGGTGAGACAAAAGATTATGAGGAATAAAAAGGGTTTCAGGTACACCCAAGCTACGGACAAAAAGGTGATGAAGCTCATCTTCAACGCCATTGACTCGGAGCAACTCAACAATATGGTGCAGAATATTAATTTCAGTGGGATTTGAGAATGAATTCTTGGATGATTGTTAGGGAAGTTAGTGTTCATGTAGGAAGGCAAAGACTCTGTAGAGGCACCAAACTGACGCCTTTGCCCCGAATGGTATAAATTCCCTCACGTAACTCACTCATGCCTTGGGGAATGGAAAATTGGGCCCCTTGTGCGTAACGAAACGCGCGTATAGTAATGTCAAACGCCCAAGCTGGGAGCGGCCTTAGGTTGCGCAGCAGCGGCCTTCAACTGTCATAGGCGGGTGAATACTGCCGATAACGGTTGACTTCCGCGCTCTCATACCTGGATGTTGGTGAGTGGATCCATTCTCTGCACCTGCTGCATGTTGGTGATGCACTTGGCACTAGCCTGCAAATGACTCCGTCATCATCTCACAAAAAGCTCTCTTACATTAACACTCTGTCCTGGCATGACGGGCGAGGGCACATTCAACTGCTCGGCCACGGTCAGACCGAAGGAGTTCTTGTTGAGCTGCACGGCAAAGCCACCCAAGGGTTGCATGGCCTTGTTCGTGACGGTCACATCCATGTAGACGGCTCCGTTGCGACGGGACCAGGTACCCTCCAGCTGCATGCCCTTGGCGTGGGAAGCATCGAGCCAGGTCTGACGAGGGGCCTGGTAGCCCTGCTGACCGCCGACGGAGAGACCGCCCAGGGAGGAGCCAAGGATGTCGGAGAGAGCGCCTGAAAGATGATGTCGAGAGAGATAGAAAGACAGA
>JYHL01009049.1:0-11464 GCA_000934875.1 Oscheius sp. MCB
CCAATTGTTAGAGGAGGACCATGTTTAGCCAGCTTTCAATAAGATCGAAAATTAGAATGTCAGGTAGACGTTTCTGGAAGAACGCAAATAAAGTAAAATAAAACTTTCGTTGCGTGCGTGTCGTTCAGTCCGTTGCGTGAGTCAATCCGTCTCGCTCGCATTTCCCTTCCTCAGTTGTGCCCGTGCAGCCATGGCGGACGGAGGTCAAGACTACGAGCCTTTGCCTGCTCCCGGAAACGTCCCCGATGCTCCCCCCGCTGACGCCAATGCTTCGGCCGGAGGAGCCGCAGCGAAGGAAGGAAAGGACGACCAGGAAGAGAAGAATGCCCTCAAGGACTCTGATGGAACCGGCAGCAAGGCCGGCGATGTGAACAGCATGGCAGGCGGCACTACCAGCAAGAACGGAGACGGTGGGTTGTTTGTTTAGGAAGAGAAGTAAAAGAGAGGATTTAGACAAGGGAAGTGGCAAGGGAGGCAGCGAGAAGTCGACGGCCGGAAAGAAAAAGAAGAAGAAGAAGGGAAAGAAGGAGAAGAAGCCGAAGACGGCCCACTTCAAGAAGAGAGGCAACCCCATGTTCAAGATCCTCTGCATGGTGTTCACCGTCCTCTCCATTGGATGTCTCATCGGGGCCATCATCTGCGGAATCATGATCGCCAACGAAGCAAGCTCGTAGACAAAGCACAAGTGTGAGCAATGAACCAGTTCGCTGCTCTCGTTGTCTACACCACTGCCCCCCACAGAGGGCAATAAAGATTTCTTATAGTTCTCTCACTGGGTCTTGTTTTTGTGAGAGAGATGATTTAGACTTGTGGTTTCGCATTATTTTGTATAATTTGGGTATTTTTTGTGGTTGAGATCTTAGTTTGATAGCTATTTGTAGGAAGACAAAAACTTTTTTTTGGTTACAGTTTGTTTGTGCATTTGTCGCCCCTCATCTAAGTCACGCCCGTGTCAATGTTTCCGTGTTGTACGTGTAACGATTTGTGTTGTTTTGTGTCGTAGATTGAATACTCAGGCAACAACAGCCAAATCAGAAGTATCCATTTTCCACCTTAATTCCAGCATTGTTAGCTTTCCGAACTAATTTTTTTGGTCATTAGGCTGGTGTAGTTGTGAATTTATCTCTCGAATTGCACGCTTTTGTATCGTGGCAATGTTTCCGTATTATGTCAACCATATTTCATTGTTTTGTACTTTACTGATTAGGTACGGAGTGATTATGAAAATGTACCAAGTTGGAGGGAGAGCGGAAACAAATAGTTGAGTGAGGCATCTCGCTTGGTTTATTGGTATATTTCTGCCTTTTTGCTTCTCTCTCTCTACTTCCCTCTGTCTTCTCCATATCCCTCTCACAGTGCTTCTCTATCTGCATCCGTTTCTCTCACTCGTATCCTCTCCGTCCGTCACTAACTTCATCAACTGCTATTGTGAATATATCAAAACACCATTTGGATCTTCATTCACAGTGTGTTGAGATATAGGATACTCAATTCAAGCGGCAATTATGGGGACTTGAATGAATTAGGTGGGGGTTTATCTACAGTAGGTACAGCATCCTGTTTCTCTCTCTCTCTCTTTCTTTCTTTCGCTCTCTACTTTCCTCTGTCTTCCCTCTATCTCTCGCATTGCTTCTACATATCATCTGCATCTTCTTTTTTCGCTCGCTTCCTTTCCTTCTTTCATTAACTTCAACAACAGCTTATTCTCTTCTGGACCGAAAATGGCGCCACATATCTCTTCAAAATATGGCCGACAAAGTCTCATTATACAACACTTATACTCACCCAAGAACCAAATGTGTCTTTCAGAGGAAAGTTCCAGTTAATTCTGCAAAAACGCAAAATTACGAACAGTTATGTGTACGTTAGTGACGTTAAGTAACTTTTCCCCCTTTATAAGACCGGTTTGCGGTCGTTTCCCCCACAAGATGCCTTCCGTAGTTCAAGTGCAGCCGTCGGAGCAGAAGGTAGCGGACAGGAGCCGCATGTCGTCTACAGTCGCTCCGAAGGATCCAAACGACAGGGATCTGGAGAAACAGGACTTCTACCACGGATTCCGTCCCAGGAAGGACGTCGAGTGGGTTCACTTTGCTCTTTTGGAGACATCAATGTGTTCAGGCACCTTCTGAAGGAGCCAGGAGACTTCCTGGTAAGAGTGACCGATGCCAAGGCCTCGGGAGGAGAGGCCCTTCTGGTGGTCTCCGTTCTGTCGGAGGACAAGAAGCTGCTCAACCTCACTCTCCAGTTCTCCAACAACCTCTGGCAGTTCAGTCTGGCGGCTGAGATTGCCAAGAAGAAGAGGAGCCGGTCGAAGGACGACGTGACGAACAAGAACAAGAAGTCCTTCCCCGGGTTCAAGACGGTGGTCGACCTTGTGAACCACTACAAGAATCACAAGATCCCTGGCAAGGCTTACCTGAAGCACGCTGCGCCCCGTCCCACCTGGCTCATCTCCCACGACAAGGTGGAGTACAAGACACAGGTGAGGGTTACTGTAGGATTAAACTAAAGGGAAATTGTAGGACCTCCTGGGCAGCGGAAACTTCTGCCACGTGTACCGAGGCATCTACCATCGCACGGAAAAGGACAAGTTCGACGTGGCGGTGAAGGTGTGCCACGAGGGAAAAGTGGCGACGGAGGCGAATGAGGAGTCGACGGAGGCCAGGAAGGGAATGATCTCGGAGGCTCAGCTGATGAGCCACTATACATACGAGTACATCATCCAGGTTGGTTCATGGGAGACATTCAGTTATGCCCATACGCTGGTATATCCCTCGTTCAAGCTCTGTTTGCCCCTGGTCCTCTCAATACCACCTCATTTAGTTAAGACCCCACCATGGATCATATCATTATCACAGTGGTTGGCAAACTGAGATGAGGGCTTACTTTACAATCTTACAATGATTAGAATTGAATCAGTAAGGCTGAACTTAAATGGGGGCTAAACTTTTAAAGGTTTCGGTTACTAGGGTGGTGCTTAACACAATTGTTTGAGATGAACTTTGGAGAGACTTAACTTACTAAGGTACAACGTATTAGATAGGGGGGCTTAACTTACTCGGGTTAGACTTACGAGTGTGAGGTTTAATTCACTAGTGTGTGACTTACTAGGTGGGATGTACTCTGGTGGGGCTTAACTTGCGGAAGTGAGACCTACTTGGAAATTTAATTGCCTTTTTCCTGATTATTCTCTTGCCATGTTCAACCCATATGTTTCAGATGTTCGGTGTAGCCATGGGTCATCCTCCCATCCTCATCCTCATGGAGTTCTGTGCCGGAGGCAATCTGGAGTCCCATCTGAAGAAGACGGCGGAGAAACTGGACCCCGGAGAGGCAGTGGTCTACGCCCTTGAAGCCTCTAAGGGGATGCGCTACCTGCACGGAGTGGGCTGTGTCCATCGCGACCTGGCAGCCAGAAACGTGCTGATCTCCTCCACTGGTACCATGAAGATCGCCGACTTTGGCCTCTCCAAGATGGTCGGAGACCTGAAGGCTAAGCCAGACGACGACAAGCAGGACGAGCCCAGTCCTCAGATCCCTCTCAGGTAGTAGTCTATCTGGGTCTGATGTATGAAGATGATTCAGGTGGATGGCTCCTGAATCACTGAAGAAGCCGATGCAGTTCTCCGTCAAATCGGACGTCTGGAGCTACGGAGTGCTCCTCTACGAGATCTTCAACAAAGGAGTCAAGCCGTGGCCCGAGGACCCTCCGAAAAAGATCGCCACGATGATCAGAAGGGCTAACATGCCCTCGTTCCCTGAGACGACCCCTCCCCAGATCACCTCTCTAACCAAGAAGATCTGGTTTGTTGTTGAAGAATTTTCTGAAGCAAACTTGTTTTAGGGTGATCGATCCGAACGAGCGCCCGACGATGGGAAAGATCGGCCGTGAGCTGTCGCTTCTCCTGAAGGCCGTTTCGCCCCCTGCGGACCTGACTAAGTGGTCCGTCAACGCCATTGCGGGAGTGAAGAGGACCGAACTGGGAGACCTGGAGGCCATTGTGACTGAGGACAGCGAATGGCCGAAGAAGGGAAGCAGCACGGATCCTTCGACTCCGACGGTGGAGCCGAGTGAGGCAAAGACTGAGAAGAGCGTCGACAAGGACAAGTAGAGGACGACAACAGCAAAGGAACAAATAATCTTCAGTGAGATTGGAGTAGATGTTCCTTGGCAATAAAAGCGTTTGAAACAAAGACTCTTCTTCTATATTTGTCTTTAGTTATCTCTTTTCTGTTTTACTTTGTCCCACAATTGTACTAAACTGCAAAAGAGTGTCGACAATGTGAAAAAAAAACAAATGTATTCGAGAAGAAAGCAATACATTGGGAGCCAAAATTGTTTGGTGTTTATCATCAAATTCTTTAAATTTTTCAATTCTTTCAATTCAAGCATTTTCAATGTTCAGATTTCGATAACAATAGTTTTCTGAAAATTCAAAGCGTTTAGTTAGATTCTGAAAAACAAAAGCGAACAGCGAAAAAAGTTGGGGGTTTTGGTTCCTCCGGGCTCTATGAAAAGAGAACAAAACACGTCTTGGAAACAGTAACCGAACCACCTCTGCCACTTTGTGTCTGTAGGCTGCAGAAATTTTCATTCTGCACCTCATTCGGCCACTTAATGTATTCTTTTCTGCATCAACTTTCACTGTAGCACCCAAAACTCTTAATTGAACTGAAAATGTGAAAAACAAAAGAAAATTCTTAAATAACATATGCGAACATGATTTGCTTGTGGTATTCAACTACTATCTGGAGAAGTTGTCTATGGCCGTTGATTTAATGCGAATATAGAAAATAAGAGATAAATGATAAAAGGCCAATTCTGTGATTAATGCGCTGGAGCGCGTTAACGCCTACGATAGGTTCTTAACGCGATGGGGCGCGTTAACAGATTCATTATGTGCTTAACGCGTTGGGGCGCGTTAACACCTACGACAGGTTTAAAGCGCTGGAGCGCGTTAACATCTACGATAGGTTCTTAAAGGGACCGTCAGGGACTATTTTTGACTTTTCATTGTTTAATAGGCCATGAAAAGCTGAGTCCGAGAATATATAATTGTTTTAAAATTCGTGAGAAATCGGCATCTGAAGTGACCAAAAACAGGAGGCATCTCAGGCGACGGACGTCTGCTGAAGACGACCCAGTTTACGCCCATCATGCCCTGCGTTTATGGAACCTCTGCATCTAGCGCCGACGGCGTCTCGGCGTCCTTTGGGAGCTTCGAAAATGGCCGTCCAGCGGCGGCTGACAGCGTCGGCAGACATGCGTCGCTCGCACCCGTACGGCATCGGCACCTTCTCCGGGTTACACCCCGCGGCGACCGTAGGAAAAGCCTCGACGCAGGAAAGCGTTGTGTGAGGTCCCTGACGGTTCCTTTAACGCTGGCATTCTGCCAAAAAATGAAATTCGCGTGGAACCCAAAATATGTACGTGATGGATATTCATGTGGGGAAAGCAAATACTCAAAAATTGCCACAAAATTTCGTACATTCAAGGAGAAATTTGAAAACTTCGAGTTTCCTTCATCGGAAACATGTTCGATTTCACGACATTTCCAGAATTTCTTGGACCGGTGCCAAGGGATTTTCCTGCTGCCGCCCGGGACACATCGCGGCTGTTGTCGTGCCCGGGCACGGCGGGTTCAAATGATAGCTGGGCTGTTTAAAGGGCGGTGGTCCCGCCCTGAATCTGCGAATCTCAGCCAATTTCATCATAACGGGGCTGCTTCGATTCGCAGGTCTTTGGCTTTCCTGACGAAACCATTCTCGAAAAGTAGCGCATATTTTGACGATATGTACCCGCCGTGCGTGACGGACAGCCCCCACTGCCGGTTAGCAACGACATTGACCAATCTGCCCCCTGTTGACCAGGTCCTTTCGCCAAAAAAAGATAGTTTTTCCACCCGACTGCCCATTTTTCTCCCCAAACCAAATAAAAATTACCTCAATGCCGATGGTCCCATCGGCTCCCGTAACGACGGCCGCTTTCTGCTGCTGGTTGACAATCGGCGAACACCGGATCTCCGCATCGAGCCTTCGGGAAATGCCTTGATTCCTCGCTTCGAACAGGAGCTCCTTCAAGGCGAAAACGGCGGCCAGGAGGAAGATGTAGAGACGGACGAAGAACTCCACAAAGGGGCTCGAATCCGCCGGTCTGTCCATTTTTGTACTCTTAAATAGTCCTTTAAGAACCAAACCTAGACCATTTAAGGCCATAAACCTTGATAAAAACTGGAAATCCTCCCACAAAAAAAACAAAGAAAACGTCAAGGCTGCCACTTTATTTACAAATATTATGTGTAACCAAGTGATGTGTGTCACAGCTGCCCGCAAAAACTGAAGGAAGCGATATGTTCCAAGAAGAAAACGTCATGGGAGGGAGGGGAAACAGGCACGAAATACGGAGAATTTTCCATTTTTGTCATTAGAAAAATGAGGAATTAAAGCATTATTAGGGTGGGATCACTGCCTGACGGAGAGGTTGCTGCCGTGTCGACTGAGAGTGCCGCGGTCCATGAAATTCTCCTTGGCGCGCAGTTGCTCGCGCAGACGCGCCAGGCGATCGAGGGTCTCCTTCTGACGATCTGACGTCTTCTTCACGTTGAAGGAGCGGTAGGCGGGGTTCTGGAAAAAAAGGAGGATTAGGGATGGGAACTTGATAAATAGGTCATGTATAAAGTTTAGTTGCGCTCAAGGGTGGCCGAAGCTCGGGCCGGCCGGTCTGAGAAAATATGGGAAGCGGACCGAGCCGAGTTTTTTTTAAAGTAACTCTTTACAAAGTGAATATTTTCTGTTTATTTTTGCTGCAAAACGTTGTTCTTGATGTGCAAAACATATATTAATTCGGGGAATTTGAATTACCCTAAATTTTCAATGATTTTCGTAGCCGAGTGGCTAAGAGGTCGGACTGGTAGTACGAAGTTACCCCAGTTCGATTCCCCCCACGCTTGATTTCACCCCCTCCCAGTTTCACGCAAGTGGATGGATGCTTAACTGAATAGCGTAAGAACTATGATTTGGTTTATATGTGAATATGCTTCAGCATAAGCTACTTAGCCAAGTAAGCACGCACATAAGATACTCAGCCAAGTAAGCAGGCACATAAGATACTCAGCCAAGTAAGCAGGCACATAAGATACTCAGCCTAGTGCGCAGGCACATAAGATACTCAGCCAAGTACGCAGGCATTTGGGGCTAAGTGAACAAACGTGGGGGAGCGCCGGGCGATCCAGCGGGTGAAATTGGGAGATTGAAATCTCTCAAATATTATAAAATTTGCATAAATTTTGAAAAGTAAATTTAACGTGGGTGGAGTCAAATTTTTATCTAAACGGTGGAATAGGCACTTACAAAACAAGCCGCGCCAAACCATTTGAAAACTGTCAGAATCGAGCAAGAACGTCAAAAATTAAAAATAAAAACCTACCATACTGCGGTATTTTCCCAGATTCGGCGAATCCTCGCCTCCGACGGCGGATAGATTACTGTAGGATCCCCTCAAATTGCAGAGAGATCCCTTCAACGAAGCCATCGACGACTGACGGGAGAGGTTGGCTTCCGCGCGGCGGCGAACATCAGGCGCCAGGAGGTCCTAAAAACTTTTTTATTAGGAGTTTCGTTTTTCTCTCTCCAAATTCAATCGCGTTTGACAACCTCAGGCCGCCGAAAGCCGATTGGGCAACATAAGCCCACTGAAACTCCAAAAACCAACCTCCTCGTGGTTGGTGCATCCCTTTTCGGCTATCCTCTTGGCGTAGATCGAGGTGGCCAGAGGAGAAGCTCTGCCGGGAGTGCTGTTGTATGTGGGCGAACTCAAGACGCTTCGGCTTCTCATCTAAGAATGAAAATTATGAAGGATATCAAGAGGCCGGGCTGGTCCCTTTTTTTCAGAGATCGGGCCGGCCTTGTTTCAAAGGACTGCGTGGGTCCCCAGGCAATTCTTAAAGGATTGTAACCAACCTTGGAAAGAATCTCCTCGGCGGCGTTGATGGGAGACTTGGTGTCGGATTCTATGCGGATTTGAGGGACAGGCGACTGGCTGAAAACGTAGAGGATTAGAGAGAGAGAGAGAGAGAGAGCTCACATGGGAGAGGTGGAGCCACTGGAAGAACCGTCTCCATTCTTATTGCTGCTGGGAAGGACGACAGGAGAGTCGTTGGAAGGACGCATCTTCCGACTGCGAGTGGAAATCGGAGAGAACAGCGGGTTCTGGAAAAATATATTTGGATTTGTGAAAGAAAAGAGGTTTAGTCATCGGGAGAGAATGGATGATAGTTTGTCAAGATACTGAGGAGTGAGTGAGTCAGTGTGTAAAAGAGGGAATTAGTGAGGGATTGAGGGGGAGAAAACAAGGTGTAAGCTGTGATAAAAGAGGGTGATGGAGAATAAAGGATTAGTGACTTCAGACTCTGAAAAGGAGCAATAGCGGTAGCCAAAATTAATTCGGGAGGAGGATTTACCATTTCGTACCAATATTTGTGCTGCATCACGTATTTTATGGGCCTAAACGCAGCACATGGCGAGGACTATAAATGACAGACGTTAAACTGATGACCGACCGGTAGATCACTTTTTCTTCAATGATATTCACATTTTCGCTGTGAGACTCTCGAACACAGGATTATCAATAGAGCACATGCAGCCAATTTTTCGGCTGATTTGTGAATTTCCTCTTTTAGAAATCGAAAAAAAAACCTGACGAGCAGGGCTGGCAAATCTGAGGGCCGGCCCCGGCTCAAAACTTTGAAGACGGGACCGGCCTGGGCCCAATTTCTCAGATACCGGGCCGGCCCATTGTCAGCCCTGCTGACGAGAAGGAATCGTTTCAATAATTAGAGATTAGCAAGTCTGACGAACAGGGCTGGCAAATCTGAGGGCCGGCCCGGTAGAGACGGGGTCGGCCGTGAACCCCGTGAACAACGCTGGAGGAAGGGAGAGAGAGAGAGAGAGAGATCGTACTCAACCAGAGATTCATCACTCGAAAAGCTTCCATGAATAATTAGGCAAATGCGCGATGCGCGGAAACACCTTTCACATGCAGATTACGTACTACGCAATTATGGGCTGCATGCTACGCATACGAGAAAGGGTGAGGATCGATACAAGGGTGAAATCCAACCCTTTCCTCTC
The DNA here is from genome assembly GCA_000934875.1 of Oscheius sp. MCB. Taxonomy (NCBI): domain Eukaryota; kingdom Metazoa; phylum Nematoda; class Chromadorea; order Rhabditida; family Rhabditidae; genus Oscheius; species Oscheius sp. MCB. The sequence goes on from JYHL01009049.1 coordinate 9,130, forward strand.
CTGGTGGAGAGAATTCCAGGTGGAAGAGGTGTATAGTTTGCTTCCCCCTGGGGGTGGGCACGTTAGAATCTTGGAAAACTGGTTCATTTGGGATGAGTTATGGGGCCATAAAAAGGTCTCGCCACGACAAAAACTAGCTCCACTGATAGCAGTTTGGGGCTTTGTTTCGATGGCTTGAATGAGAGAGTTTTGAGGCAACAAACTGTCAGTTTCCGAGAAATTGGTCTCAAAAACCACAAAAATTCAAAGATTACGGTAAGAAAGTGCTCCAGATTTCTGCCGTCTTTCTTTGTTTCTCCCATTCTCGGCTTTATATTCTATCCCAAACAACAAGTTTTACGACGTGCTGAGCCATTTCCTGTGCGGCGGAATGAGTCAATCTGAGGTAATGTACCTCCCTGAATGACAGCCGCAAATCAAAAGGACAACTGCGCCGTTTGAGAGAGATGGAACAAAAACGAAGCGAAAAGTGGAGAAAGGCGTTCTCACGGCATAAAATGGGTTACTGTGGGGATATGGGCGAGACTAGAGAGATAAAGAGTTCTAATGAACGGGCTAGCCCGCCAGTTAGCTATCCAAGGCCTTAATTCACAGTCGCTCTCAGTTGGGTATTTCATCCCTTTTCGTTTCCTTCAGCGCCATCAGAGCGGAGGGAGAGAGATGCGATTCTGAATTATTCCTCTGCGTAATTTCGGAGAAGCCGAAAATCTCATTTCAAGAGAGATTCTCCATTTTTCCTTCCGAAAATCCGTTATTCCAGGAAAGTGTCTCTCCCGGGTTTTACCATTTCTATCAACGGGGTTCAAAAAGTAGAGAGAAAGGCTAACTTTTTGCCGAAAAATGCCATTTCCAGCTGGGAACGGCATTGTTTGTCGACAAGTTAAGCCGTTGACGTTCCAACTTTTTCAGCGTAACTGGTTTGCGCTTCGATGGTTGGTGATGAGAGAGGGGGGATTCGAGGTCAAAACAACATGTTTGCGTTACTGGCGAAGGCTTGGGAACATGTGTAAGATACCAAAATCATAGTGTGATTCGAATGTTTTCGGTAGATCAGAGGGTCTGGCACCAATTTTATCCCAATGTGTTGGCTCCATCTCTCGATTCCTTAGGGTAGGTTTTAAAAGGATGTTTTTCTTGAGAAACTCTCCATTTCCAGTCAGAAAGCCTGGGTTGTCTTGCAAAAACCCACTGCAATTTCCAAATTTCAAAAGAACTCATAAACTCCTTCCACTTGAAAAGAGATTTCGAAGCGTTTCTAGGTCGAAATAACCAGAATATTGTAAGGAAATGGTTGAAAAACAGGTGTTTTCTCTCGTTTTGAACCGAAACTCGGCGTCGAAGGAAAACATGTTTGTGGGAAAACAGCGACGGGCACCGTTATTTCTTCTTCGTGCTGCAACTTGCAGCCTTTGCAACATGCGATCCAACTTCTTCTAGCCGTAAAACACGATACTGGCTTGTGATAAAGGCCATCGTGCCCTGAGGGCATTGATTTTCGACCAATTTAATTGATAAATTCGATCGATTTATCGATTCAGAAAAGATAAATCGATTAGGGTTAGAAAAAAGTGTGATTAATCGAGAACGGCAGGAAATCGCCGACTGACACTGCGGTTTTTGCAGCAGCCACTTTTTACAACACTTGATAGCGTGTGCCAGATAAAATGATGCATCAAGAAGGCTGTAAATATTAAAAATAGCGTTCTGTTCCACATGGAAAGTCAAGGAGTGATTTTCATCACAGATTTCCATCAGGTCGGAATATTTCCGAGATTTCAGAAAACTGCAGAGGTAAAGGACCACGACCATGTGGTTTGTAACCCTTGAACCAGAGCACCAAACTACAAAAAGTGTATTTTCAACTGTCGATCAAGAAGAGTCCCACAACGATTGGAACTGCGCATCCTCATTTCCTGGGTGAATAAATCAGCTCTAGACAGTCCAGCGGCGTGAATAAGACTCAATAAGGGGGGAAAATGACGCGGCGAAATGATTTCTCACAAAATGATGGTAAACATGAAGGAACAGACTTCACAAAGGAGGAATTCGGAACGAAAAAGTGGAAATTTCAGGAAAACGCAGAAAAATTGCCTTTTCCCGTAAGAAAATGGCAATTAAACCAAGATTTTCGAGGAAACGGAAGAATGCGCATCGAATTCGTCATTTTCACGTATTTATTCAGCTTTGAACTGTGAAATATCGACTACAAAGCGATAAAAGCATAATATAATCATCACCAAAAACGACTTTGCCTATATTTCAGTGTTGTAAAAAGAGTTTTCCGGTGTCGAGCCTAAACATAGGATATTCAGGCAACGGCTAGCAGCCAAATCGG
>JYHL01009055.1:0-10400 GCA_000934875.1 Oscheius sp. MCB
TCTCTCTCTCTCTCGCCCTCTCTCATCCGCTTCTTTTCAGTTGTCTCTGGATAGCGACAAGAATGTACGCGAGGCGGCGGTGCAAGGGATCGGCTCGGCGAAGCGACTGCTGGGAGCCGCCATCTCCGCCTACGTGGATCCCATCAATAAGGATCAGACAAAGATGACTAAGGTCAGACATTAAGGAGAAGTGCTTAAAAATTCATTTATTTCAGATCGAAGAGGCGTTGGCAAAGGCGACCGAGGACTGGAAGGCCGAGATGGAGGCGAAGGGAGAGGCTGTGGCCGCCAATGGAGCTGCCCAGGGGAATGGAGAGGGCGTGCCGGCCGAGGAGGTATCTCTGATTCTGTCGGTAGTAGTTCATAATTCGGTTCCAGAATGGTGAAGCTGCCTCCACGGCTGCGGAAGAGCTCGACCCGTGGACTCTGAAGGCCGAAGTGGATGTGGGAGCAGCTCAGCCGGAGAATTGGGCCACTCTGATAGTCTCTACGAAGTGGGCGGAGAGAAAGGAGGCCGTCGACTGGGTGGCCAAGGCGATGGAGAACGAGCCGAGGGTTGCGGAATCGGAGAAAACGGCGGAGATGATCAGCACCCTCGTCACAGTGAGTAGATTTTTAAGATCGCGGGCCGGGTGTAGGAGTTCGTGGGACAGCGTAACGTTTACATCTTCAGGTTCTCAAGAAGGATCTCAACGTGAACGTGGCTGCGGTGACGGCCAAGTCGCTGGCTGCCTTGGCCAAGGGAATGCGAACCGCCTTCGCCCACTACGCCAATAAGGTTTTTAATCTATCCAATGATCAAAATCAGTCATTTCAGATCATTCCGATCTGCTTCGACCGGCTGAAGGAGAAGAAACCGCTCCTCCGCGATGAACTCGCCGCTCTGGCCGACGTATCGGCTCTCACGGTACAAATGGCTGATACTCCTTGACTGACTATCTTTTCAGACCAAGTTGTCGAATGTTGTGGAGGCAGTCATCGGTGCCATGGAGAACAAGAATCCGCAGATTCGCTCGCAGACGTGTCACCTGCTCAGACGCCTCTTCGAGAAACACGACAAGAAGACGCTGCCTGTGGGCGATGTGAAGCAGCTTATTCTCGGTATTCAGAAGGTATCCACACTTTTTAAATAAATACTTAATTTTGCTTTTAGTGCTCCTCGGACGGAGACGGAGAGGTGCGCGAGGGCGCCCTGAAGGTGGTCACCATCTTGGCCAAGATCCTCGGAAAGGCCATCATCAGCGGCCTATTCCCTGAAATCGACGGAGACAAGGTCAAGATGGCCAAGGTATTTATATTTTTCAACTTTTTGAAACACATTTTTAGATCGAATCCTACCTGAAGGAGTACGAAGACGCTCCCGCCCTTGTTGTGGAGCCTCAGCTGAAGAAACTATACGAGGGAGAGATGGTTCAGCAGTTGAGCAGTGCCGCTCCTGCGCAGAAGGCGAATTATCCTATCGTTCTGTTCTAAATTATCTTTTTAGGCATTCACCGCCAGGCCTGCGCCCCGTTCCACGCCCAGGGCCACTCCGGTGAAGGCTGCTCCGCCGAAGCCTGTTCAGCCTAGGCCGCGCCCCGTTGCTAGCACCCCCAGGGTAGCCGCCGCCGTGCCCAGTGCTCCGCGGGTTCCTGCGGCTAGGCCCGTGGCCACGAGGAAGTCTGTCGCCGTTCCTGTCGCAGCTCCGCCTGCCAGACCTGCTACGGCCCGTGTTCCCTTGTCGGAGAGGAGGGCTCCCGTCTCCGCCCCTCGTCCCGCTTCGGCCACTGCCCGTGTGGTCCCCCAGAGGCCTGTCGCCGCCGTGTCCTCTCGCACCGCCGTCGTGCCTTCCGTCCAGAGGCCGAGGCCCTCCACCGCCACTCGTCCCGTCGCCGTCCCATCGAGGACCGCTGCTGTGGGCGCTACTCCGTCGAAGACAGTCTCCGCTCGCCGTGACCCTGCTGCAGCCCCTGCCCATCGGGCTGCTCCTGTTCCTCTCTCCACTTGCTTTGGATTCGCGGTTAATTGAGTCTTGTCTATTGATATAGTAATCGTTTCAGAAAGGCGTCAACCGCCCTGCTGCTGTGCCTGCCAAGGAAGGCTGTGCCATTCCCCGCCGTCCCTCTGGAATTCCTCGCCCTGGATCCCGTGCCTCTTCCCGTCCCTCCTCCCGCCCCTCGTCCGCCATGGGAGGCGAATCCAATGTCTGATGCTCTCCTTTTTCCGCTAGAGCTTCAACGTATACCGGTCTTTACGGGTACTCGCATGTATAATGTAACTGTAAAATAAATTTTTAACTCGATATCAATGATTGGGACAGAGTGATGCGGATTGGCAATGCGATTGAACATCGTGCGTTTTGATTTAAGAGAGGATGCTGAACCACATATGGGCGGTTTTCGTGGTATCAGTGAGCTAGAAAAAACTTAAAATGTAAACTGATTGAATTTTATTCCATCTGATACATGAATCACCAGCCGCAGTGACGCATGTGGCGCAAAACTTCTTTTGTATTGCGGCTGGAAATGGGGCTATCGCTAGAGGGTTTAGACAAAACAAAGGTTTGTATAAATGAGAAAATGGGTATAATTTGCATGTCATTTTAATCACACGTACACGTTAACTTACAGGCGTACACGTGTGCATGTTCACGCAGACATGTTCACACAACATGACGCACGTAAAGAGTATATAAGGCTTGTTCCAGGAAGTTCAAGCCACTCTCACCTTAACGGCTGTACTGACTAGTCCCTGCCTCTTCTCTTCCCAAATGGCCCGAAATCTCCGCAGCCGTGTTCCCGACGCCGCCGCCACGACCATCGTCGATACTCCGGACGACGGCGCTTCAAGGGCCTTCCTCCGCCACTCGATTCAAGGAAAGTCTTTAGCTCTGGAGCTGCGGAAGACAGCTAACATCAACGTTCTCGTCGCCGATTCCGCCCTGAGAAGGGATATGAAGGCCGTGCTGTCTATGTACCCCAGCGACAGCTTTCCTAAGGTCCACTGTCTGGCGTTCGAGAGGGCCATAAGTGCCTGCCGTGTCTTCTCAGCCACCCTTCCAAAAACACCGACTGCAATTAGTGAGTTGGCGCAGTTGGAAAAACATCACTTCCTTTTTCAGTGATGAAACTAAGAGACAGCATTATCGCAGTACGACGCATTCGGAGTTCTGTGTCAAGTTTGACACGATATACAAGGAAGTGATAAAGGAGATCAAGAAGGAAAGGGGAATCGACGATAAGAAGACACAAGAAGAAGCAAACTAACAACACGGGACATACTGAGACCTCAAATAAAACTGACTGACAATTTGTGTTCCTTCCTTTATTTGTTAATTTCTTGTTGTTCGTCTTCGTCGTTTTCCTTGTGTTTCAAATGGTTCTTCTCCTTGGTCATATTCACTTAGGTTGAAACAAAGTACAGTTGATATCCTTTAGCAACTGGTTGGCAAACCATTTTCTTTTGATGTTTTTCTTCCCTTCCTTACCTCTGATCTTCTTGGAAATGAAAACAATTATTCCGATATCGTTATTCAAATCATTTGGATCAAATGGTCACATATTTGTTTTCTTTGCCGCCTACATCGATTGGGTTTGACAGTCTCTTTCCTGGGATGGCAAGAACCAGGCCGACCCCTCACTAAAGTTTCGGCCCCCGGCCTGGCCAGAGATGACCCCCCAGAATTTTCCAAATGTGTTTTTTTCATACATGGGAGGGGTTCCGCCACTTAATTTTAGCGAGACCCCCAGCCCATGGTAGCTGGGTGTCCGAGGGGTTGGCCTGCGAGACCCTCCCCCCCCCCGCTCCATGGTCGGTGGTGTTTGTCGGGAAATTGGAATTTTTAAAATTTAAAAAGGATACCGTTAAAAGCGAAAAACCAAAGGGACAATTTTATAAAACATTGAATATTTTTTCTTTGTCTCGATAACGATGAAGCTTAAGCTATTGAACACCTTTACTGGACAGATTATTATGGGCGTATGAGGTCAAAATCATTAAAAAAAATGTGCGCAATTCAGTAGTATGAACCTCAGCAATACGGACGGCGAAGAGTTGTAGGTGGACCCCTGGCCATATGTAAAAAGGTGTGCTGAAGTGTGTTTTAGCAAAGAATCTCAAGAGAATAATATAGTTTTAGGAGTTACCATCTCACACAAGGTGCCTGAACATTTGTTTGAAAACTTGTCTAGTAACTTTTGTGGCAGTCATCTGTAGACTCCGAGACACCCTCCATTGAAATGGACGCTTCAAAAACAGTCGATTCACTTTTTCAATAAGCAAAAATCCTTGGGTCTGAACCATTCGCGGGGTCTCGCAAGTGGGCGCATGCGCGCGACGACCGCCTTTCGTGGCGGCGGTACATACTTATTCAATTAACAATAACTTTTGATCTACTTATCCGATCGGTGTGCGACACCACCCTTTTGGTTTCTTTTGACCTGAAGATTTGAAATAGCACCAAAATTATAAAAAAATAAGAAAATAAGTGCAGTCGAGTGTCGTGTTTTATCGATTTTTTCAGAGGGTTATCGCTCCGGGAACCGACGACGTGCGGAGTGAGGAATTGTCAACGGAGGAAGAAACATTTTTGTTTTCAGCATCATTTTATTTAAAAATCTTTCGTAATAAAGTTCCTTTGTGCGCTCTGGAAGAAATGTAGTTTACCAGAGTGGAAAAAAATGGAGTTCGGGGGATGATGATAGTTGGTTTGGTATGATGGAGCAACAATTTGTGGAAATGTTTCGACAGATTGTTGCTCCATCATCCCAAACTAACTATCGACAACACCAAATTCTCTTTTTCCAATTGGAAAAACTCACTTCTCCTTCCAGAATTAACAAAACAACTTCTTTAATTTAAAAAAGTATTTTAACGAAGATAATGCCGAAAATGAAAATGTTGTTTTCATCCGCTGGCAATTCCTCACTCCACAAGTCTCCCTGAAAAAAGGATAAACTAAATCTTTTAGTTGAACCTCAACGGAAGTCTGTCTATTAGAAGTTTATCTCGGATAGGTCTTCAGTGCCTTTATTGGTAATATAGCCTGAATTTTCTTCGGATATAAATACTTTCAGCGTTAAGATCGTTCACGATGTGGGATTCGTCCATCGCGATATGAAACCCAGTAACTTTGTGCTAGGAAACGCTTCTGCTAACAGCCGATTGCTACAATTAATCGATTTCGGATTATCCCGTCAATTCGCCCATGTATGTTTAAAGTTGAAGTTGTAAATTGGTGTATTTTTCAAAAGAAAAACGGAATCTGGGTTCCCCGCCAGGCTAGACCATCTGTGCAATTTCGTGGTACTGTTCGATATTGTTCGCTCAACGTCCATCTGAATAAGGAACAAGGACGCCGTGATGATTTGTGGAGCCTGATATACATGATTCTCGACCTATACGGCGGCCTTCTGTGGAATGAAGATAGTGATAAAGATCAGGTGAGACCTGTTCCCTCCTTTACCTCACACTAACTCTTTCTCTTTTTCGTTGTGCTTCCTTCCATTCTCTTGCTTCCTTCCTCGCTTTTGATATTTACATACCCTCGTTCTATCTATGTCTTTTTCCAGTCCCTCAGCTATTCCATTCATGTGGCATTCAACAAGGACCATGCGAGTGATTATGACCTTACTCTGATGATCCCGGAGTCACTGAAGTTGATACATCATCTCCGCTCCCTAGACCTTTACGAGCGACCAGATTATGCCTTGTTCGCCGACATATTCAATAAACTCTCCGATGATTGGGGTATTGATTATTGGACACCGTATGACTGGGCAGCAACGCAGGAGGTGACGGCTTCAGCAAGTTTGAAAGAGACATTGGTCAAATCATTGTTTCAGAAAGCTCATTTTGGTAAACTCCCGGAATACGAAACCAAAATGACTGCAATTTTCCTTTCTGAACCCATTGGCATTTGCGGACCACCGGCAGATTAGAACCAAATAGATATCTTGCATTTTCTCCGATTTAAATACAAACCGTTGTCATAATATTTAATAAACAAGTTCATTAAATGTTCTATTTTTGAAATAGGTTGTTTTGCTGTTGTAGTAAGAGGGAGGGGCTTGATTCTGATCGTGAGTGGAATGGACAGTTTAAGATTGACGACACCGCAACTCAGCTTTAATAAAAGCGCCATACGCCATCTTTTAAGAAAATATTCAATTACAATATATTCTTATTCTTTTTTTCTTATTCGGTAGAAAACTCCGTGGTTAAGGCCGATGACAACATGAATAAGAACAAATTTTGGTGATCCAGTCTTTAAAAAGAAAAGTGTATATTACCTGAAGTTTAAAACAGACACACACAAACACACACACACAAACACACACACACAAACACACACACACACACAAACACACACTCCTCTTTGGTATCCCGCCCGATTCCGCTCACCGCACCATCTGTCTCACATGAAAATGAAGTGCGGAGGAGCGACCATCCCGCATATTTTATTCCAGAGTAATGCCTGAAACGGAGAGATGCAAATTGACCATTCGGTTGAACATCACGGGCGTTTGATGTCGGTAGAGGGCCTGAACTATAGAAATAAGCGGTTTCAAGGTTTCTTTTACTCTAGCTAGGAAAAGGAGTTTACCTGTTTACCTTCTTGCCATCCACCAAAGATTCCTGAAACTTTCTATTGTTGTATTTTTTGTAGTTCACACCTCTTTCTCCGCTTCTGCTTTACTGCACATGTTCTGATCCAGGCAGATTTGAGACGGCTTGTCAGCGGACAATTTAGAGAGATTCACCCTTTGAAAATGCACTGTTCTCTATGACAAACTGCCTACTTGTTGACGTACTTACACGCATCAGTGTGCGTTTTATTCGAGTGTTTTAAACAGTCGCTTTTCATTTTCTGAACAATCGAATTTAGTGCTCTCTCTCTGTCTCTCTCTCTTTCTTACTCTTCGTCTCTCTCTCTCTCTCTCTCTCTCAAAATCTTACTGTCTCTAAATCTTTCTCACTTTGTCTCTATTTCCTTCTTATTCTAATCTCTGTCTATGTTTCTCTCTACCCATACCTCTTCGAAGTGAGCATCCTCCTTCTGCGCCAGTTTCAGTCCAGTTATCACAGCGAAGCAGAACTCACACAGGGAATCCGAGGGAATGATCTACGAAATACAGTAACCCCTATCCCTTCGGGACTACCTCTAGTGGAGGCTCCGTACTGTTGTTTTCGGTGAAATCTCTGTGGTAGACAGTACGTGTTTGAGGAACCGGCGACTGAAACAGGGCGCTGTTAACAATCGATTTAAAGCTTAAAAACTTTCGACGCCTAGGCTCGCAGAGTATGATTTAGCGCGGGGAAGGTTCAGTTCGAATTGATTATATCAGAGACCGGCAACTAGTGATGGGGCATTTCCGGTATAAACACTTTGGACAGTATCCTTGAAAAGGCGGCTATGATCCAATACCAGCCACAAAGGTGGCTCAACTATAGCGTTAGAGGAGAATTGAAGTTGAGGGATCACTTTTGGGATTTTCCCGATAAATACAAACTAGCAAGACATTTTGCAAACGGTAAATAAAGAATTCTTTCTTAAATACGCTATTCCATTCTTTTTCTCACATTTTCGAGATTTGGCGATGGTACTGGAATGCCGATGCAGCCGACTGTCAGGAGCAGCGTTGACAGATAATACATAATACAAAATAGTATCAGAAGGAGTGGTGTCGAAGGTTGTAGTAGTCGATCAAAGTAGTCGGGGAACGGTAGACAGTAACAAAATAAGTCGATCGGCGACCCGACCCCAAAGGATGAAAGAACCAGTTCCCGTGCCACACTTATTCTCTCTCAAACTGTTCCTCTTATTTCGACAGACACAAGAATAATTCAATAATTTACACATTCGCATTACAAGATGACCGAGTAAATTGGGAACACCCGAATGCGGATTAGACAGGCTTGTAATCCAGCTTCGTCTCCAGCCTCTTGGCGTCGCCAACCTTGCGGACGGCCTTCATAAAATCTTCCTCGATAACGTACTCTCGCTCCGCGCGAATGGCAAACAGTCCTGAAATTGAACATATAATTATAAGCACAACTCGATCTAACCTGCTTCAGTGCACACATTCCTCAGATCGGCGCAGGAGAAGCCGTCGGACAATTTGACGACGGCCTCGAAATCGATGTCTCCGTGTTTGGTGATGGGATTCGCGTGGATCTTCAAAACCTCCAATCGACTCTGCTCGTTGGGGAGGGCGATTTCGATCTTCCTATCGAGACGGCCGGGACGAAGCAGGGCAGGGTCCAGGGTATCCGGCCTGTTCGTGGCCATAATGACCTAAATTACTCATTTTGCAATGGATTTAATTAGGAAAATACCTTGACTTTGCCGAGGGAGTCGAAACCATCCAGCTGGTTCAGGAGCTCCATGAGGGTTCGCTGGATTTCACGATCGGCAGAGGTTCCTTCGGAGAAGCGGCGACCTCCGATAGCGTCGATCTCGTCCATGAAGACAATGCAAGGCTGGTGGTCGCGGGCGTAGTTGAACATCTCGCGAATCATCCTAAAATCAGTTTATTAGAGGAAAATTCAACACATTTTGCAAAAATTAGACCCAGACTTTGAATAAGAACTTTCGCTGACTTTTGGAAACGCAAAGCCACAAATGTGATACTATTCGTGGTTTTAAAAGGGGTCTCACAAAACGGGCCGACTGGAAAATTTTGATCCGCTAGTCTACAAAGTCACACTGCCACCCAGTTTTAAAACCGAATTAAGGCATTTTAAGCAGTTCGTATTAGGCAAATCACTATACAAATTTAAACAATTTTAAAATATTTATTTCTGAAAAGGGCGGGGCACAAAAGTCCGCTGCCGTGCTCCCGATTTGAGATATTTCAAGCATTCAACAATTGACGTTGTTTAGTTTTCTACAAACACACCTCGCGGACTCTCCGATGTACTTGTCGACGATGGCGGAGGAGACGACCTTGAGGAAGTTGCAGTCCAACTGGGAAGCCACAGCCCTAGCCAAGAGGGTCTTTCCCGTTCCGGGAGGTCCGTAGAGGAGACATCCCTTGGGCGGGGTGATTCCGACACGCTTGAAGAGCTCCGGGTTCAGAAGAGGCAGCTCGACAACCTAAATTACAAAATGATGCAAACAACATCGAAACCACATACCTCGCGAAGTTCGCGGATTTGCTCCGACAATCCACCCACGTCGGCGTACGAGATATTTCCGGGATCCTCGTGCGACATTTTGTAGACGAGGGGGTCGACTTCACGGGGCAACTGACGCCTAAACACATACTTTTCTAAGAAATACGTTAAATGCCCTACATAATGGTGAGAGTGGTCATGTCCAGGGCCACACGGGTTCCCTGCTTCAAGAGCTCCTTGTTGATTGACCTGCGACAGCCGACGACGTAACGGGGTCCGTTGGTGGCCTAAAACAACCAAATGAGATCAAAAACAGGTAACGCATACCTTAACAATGAATTTCTCCTCGGTGAGCTGCTTCAGAACCTCGCCGACGATCTGGCCGACGGACTGCAGAGACTTGATGTCGTTCTCCGACTTGTCGAAGTTCTTCTGCATCTCAGTCTCCTATACCATATTTTATTAAAGAAAAACTCCGATTGAATGTACCTTTTTCCTGAGCTCCTTCAGACGCTCCTCGATGTCTCTGCACTCCACCAGCTTGCGCTTGTAGCCCGCCAGGGCGCGAGTCCTCTCGTCGTCGACAACCGCCGGCGCTCCAGTAGACTCCACCATCTATAAAATAACCAAATGAACGGTTATATAGCAAAAGAAATGAAGATCAATGAAACAGAGAAGAAATAGCAATCTTATGGGTGTGTAAATAGAGAAATCATTGAATCAACGTACATTGGAATTGTACACATGCATAACTATTTAAATAAATTAAAGATTACATAATTAATCTCTTTTAAATCCAAAACAATACAATAACGGCAAAAACACAGCTGACAAGTAAAATTCAAAAGCAGTTGTTAAAGGAATGTCTTTTCATGTCATCCTCAGGATACCGTACAATTTGTGCGACGGAGCGCACTTGTGTCAACCATATGGTCGCATGAAAAAATCTCTTGTTAGTGGTGACAAAATTAAGGCGATTGTTTTATTTAATAATAGGAATAACAATTTTTTTTAAAAATTGTTTCAGTGTAGAGTGCTAGGAAGGCCGTATTAGAAGTATCAAGGGGCTCTTCAAATATAGGATTCTTGTGTTTGTCTCACTGCAATTAATTACTCTTTCTCCATCTCTTTCTCACTGCATAGTTATAAAATGATGTATACTCCTCGCCAATCTTACTTCGGCCAAAAAGTGGCTTAGTGCTATTGTAGACCATTATTTTGATGTTGTAATGGGAAATTGGAATAACAACATCAGAATATTTGCACTCATTTCCCAGGCTATCAGAAGTAGGGTGGGCCGGAAC
>JYHL01009095.1:0-12549 GCA_000934875.1 Oscheius sp. MCB
CGGATGGCGTCCTTGAGCAGCCAGCCGCCGTTGGGGTCCAGCGTGACGCGCGCCTGCGGGAAGCGCCTGGCCAGCGCGGTGACGGCCTCCACCTCCTGCTCGCCGGCCAGCACGCCGCCCTTGAGCTTGAAGTCGTTGAAGCCGTAGCGCGCGTGCGCCGCCTCGGCCTGGCGCACGATGGCGGCCGGGTCCATGGCGGTCATGTGGCGCACCTGCGTCCAGTCGTCGCTGCCGCTTTGGTCTTCGCCGGGCCTGACGTAGGGCAGATCGGTCTTGTCGGTGGGGCCGGTGAAGAACAGGTAGCCCAGCATCTCCACGCGGTCGCGTTGCTGGCCTTCGCCCAGCAGGGCTGCCACGGGCACGCCCAAGTGCTGGCCCAGCAGGTCCAGCAGTGCCGACTCCACGGCAGTGACGGCATGCACGGCAATGCGCAGATCGAAGGTCTGCAGGCCGCGCCCGCCCGTGTCGCGGCCGGCCAGGGCCTGCTGCAGGTTCTGCAGCAGCTTCAGGTGGTTGCCCACGGACTGGCCGATGAGCAGCGCCTTGCTGTCCTCCAGCGCCTGGCGTATGCCTTCGCCGCCAGGCACCTCGCCCACACCGGTATGGCCCGCGCTGTCGTGCACGAGCACGATGTTGCGCGTGAAGTAGGGCGCATGCGCGCCGCTGAGGTTCATGAGCATGCCGTCGCGGCCGGCGACGGGAATGACTTCGATCTCGGTGATGGTCGGGGTGGAGGACATGGCGTGCTCTTGGATCGTTTGGATCGGTCTCTGGGAAAAAACGGCTATGCGGCGGCGGTGGCCGCCTGCTGCGCGGCGGACCACGGCACCTCGGCCTCGGGCCGGCCCGTGGCGATGAACTGCGCCAGGTTGCGCAGCACGAGGTCGGCCATGGCGCGGCGGGTTTCATGCGTGCCGCTGGCGATGTGGGGCGCAAGCACCACGTTGTCCTGCGACAGCAGCTCGGCATGGGGGCGGGGCTCGTCCTCGAACACATCCAGGCCCGCGCCCGCGATGCGGCCCTGCTGCAGGGCCTGGACCAGGGCGGCCTCGTCGACCACGCTGCCGCGCGCCACGTTGATCAGGAAGCCCTGCGGGCCCAGCGCGTCCAGCACCTCGGCGTTGACCAGGTGCTGCGTGCCGTCGCCGCCTGCGGCCGTGATGACGAGGAAGTCGCTCCAGCGTGCGAGTTCGAGCAGCGAGGGCTGGTAGAGGTGGGGCGACCCCTCGACCGGGCGGCGGTTGTGATAGGCCACCTCCATGTCGAAGCCGGCCGCGCGGCGCGCCACGGTGGAGCCGATGCGGCCCATGCCGAAGATGCCCAGGCGCTTGCCGCTGGCACGCGTGCGGATGCCGAAGCGGCCTCGGCTCCAGTCGCCCCGGCGCACGAAGCGGTCGGATTCGCTCAGGCCACGCGCGGCGTCCAGCAGCAGGGCAAAGGCCATGTCGGCCACGCAGTCGTCGAGCACGCCGGGCGTGTAGCCCACGCGGACGCCCTGGCGCAGCAGGGACTCGCGGTCCAGCGCGTCAAAGCCCACGCCGAAGCTGCTCACGAAGCGCAGCTGGGGCAGGGCCTGCACCACGCTCGCGGGCACGCCCATGGCGGCCGAGGTGACCAGGTATTCGAACTGCGCGCCGTGCTCGGCGAGAAAGCGCTCGCGGTCGGGCTTCTCGGACAGCAGCGTCACCTCATAGGCCTGGGCCAGCTCGGCATCGAGCTGGGGCAGCGGCATCTTGCCGAACTGGAGAACGCGTGGACGGGAGGTCGCCATGCCTTGGAATCCTTGGAACTTGCGGGGGCTGGAAGCCCCGGTGAAAAGGGCCTGCGGTGCGCAGGCCAGCGGGAACGGCCCTGGGGCCGGCCCGTTGTTTCTAGCTCAATCAGCGGTGATTTTTCGGGTCTGGATCAGTTGCTTCCAGCGCTCCGATTCCTGGGCCTGGTAGCGCGTGAATTCCTCGGGCGTGTTGCCCACGATCTCCAGGCCCTGCTCCACGAAGCGCTTGCGGATGTCGGGCTGCTGCACGGAGGCGATGGCGGCCTTGGCCAGCTTGGCCTTCACATCGGCGGGCAGTCCCTTGGGCGCGGCCAGGCCTTGCCAGGAGTACACCTCGGCACCCTTGACACCGGCCTCGGCCAGCGTGGGCACATCGGGCAGCACGGGCGAGCGCTGGCTGCCGGTCACGGCGATCGCATGCAGCTTGCCGCTGCGCAGATGGGGCAGCACGGCGTTGACGTTCTGGAACGAGAAGTCCACCTGGCCGCCGATCAGGTCGGTGATGGCCGGGGCGCCGCCCTTGTAGGGCACGTGCATGCCTTCGGTGCCGCTTTGCTGCCAGAACAGCTCGGCCGACAGATGGTCCGAGGAGCCGTTGCCCGAACTCGCGAAACTGATCTTGCCGGGGTTGGCCTTGAGCGCGGCGATGACCTCGGCCACGGTGCGGGCCTTCTGCGCGGGGCTGGCCACGAGCACGTTGGGCGCCTGCACGGGGATGGTGATGTAGTCGAAGTCCTTGCCTGCGTCATAGGGCACGTTCTTGACCAGGTGCGGCGTGACCACGAAGGGCCCCAGCGAGGCCACCAGCAGCGTGTAGCCATCGGCCGGTGCGCGCTTGACGGCGCCCGCGCCGATGGTGCCGGTGGCGCCCGGGCGGTTTTCCACCACGAAGGGCTTGCCCAGCTGCTCGCCCATGCTCAGGGCCATGGCGCGCGCCACGGTGTCGGTGGAGCCGCCGGCCGGGAAGGGCACGATGATGTTGACGGCCTTGTCCGGAAAGCTGCCGGCCGCCTGCGCCGTGAGGGCCAGTGCGGCACCCAGCGTGATCAGAATCTTCTTCATGTTCTTGTCTCCTGGGGGGCGCAAGGGCCGGACTGGCCCCTGCGTCCGGTCTTGTGGCTTATTGCGGGCCGAGCTTGTCGATCAGGGCCTTGAGCTCTTCCAGCTCGGAGGGCTTGAGGTCCGTCAGCGGGGCGCGCACGGGGCCTGCGTCGTGGCCGACCAGCTTGGCGCCGGCCTTGATGATGCTCACGCCGTAGCCTTCGACGCGGTTGCGGATCTTCAGGTAGGGCATGAAGAATTCCTTGAGCAGCTTGTGCTGCGTGGCCATGTCGTCGGTGCGCACGGCTTCGTAGAACGCCATCGCCGTCTTGGGGATGAAGTTGAAGACGGCCGAGGAGTACACCGGCGTGCCCAGGGCCTTGTAGGCGGCCGCATAGACCTCGGCCGTGGGCAGGCCGCCCAGGTAGGCGAAGCGGTCGCCCATCTTCATGAAGATGGCGGACATGGTCTCGATGTTGCCCATGCCGTCCTTGAAGCCCACCAGGTTGGGGCAGCGCTCGGCCAGGATGGCCAGCGATTCGGGCGTGAAGCGGGTGCGGTCGCGGTTGTAGACGATGACGCCGAACTTCACGCTCTTGCAGACCTGCTCCACATGGGCGATCAGGCCTTCCTGGCCGGCTTCGGTCAGGTAGTGGGGCAGCAGCAGGACGCCGTGGGCACCCAGGCGCTCCGCTTCCTGGGCATGGGCAATGGCCGTGCGCGTGGGGCCGCCGGCGCCCGCGATGATGGGCACCTTGCCGCGGCAGGTGTCCACGGCGGTCTTGATGATCTGGCCGTATTCCTCGCCGTACAGCGAGAAGTACTCGCCCGTGCCGCCGGCCGCGAACAGCGCGCTGGCGCCGTAGGGAGCCAGCCATTCGAGGCGGGCCGCGTAGCCCTTGGCATTGAAGTTGCCGTTGCTGTCGAAGTCCGTCACGGGGAAGGACAGCAGGCCGGAACTCATCACGTCTTTGAGGTCTTGGGGGGTCATGGTGCTCTCGGGAATAAGGGTGGGGAAGAAAGAAAAAAAGGGTGGAATCAGTCGAGCTTCAAACCGGCTGTTTGAACCACTTTTTGCCAGCGCTGGCGCTCGGTGGTCAGGAAGCGCGCGGTCTCGGCGGGGTTCATGGTCACGACCTCGGCGCCCTGGCCCGTGAGGCGGGCGCGCACCTCGGGCGAGCGGATGGCGGTGATCAGGGCCTCATGCAGGCGCTGGACCACGGCCTCGGGCGTCTTGGCCGGAACGACCACGCCTTGCCAGGTGCCGGTCTCGAAGCCGGGCACGCCCTGCTCGGCGATGGTGGGCACGTTGGCGGCCAGCGGCATGCGCGTGCCCTTGGACAGGCCCAGCAGCTTGAGCTTGCCGCTTTGCACATGGGGGTAGGTGGCCAGCATGCCGTTCATCAGCACCTGGGTCTGGCCTGCCACCGTATCCTGGATGGACTGCACGCCGCCCTTGTAGGGCACGTATTCCCAGCGGGCGCCCGTGGCGCGCGCCAGTTCCACGCCGGCCAGGTGCGGGGCGCTGCCCGTGGCGGTGACGGCGAAGCTCAGATCTTCCTTCTTGGACAGGGCCACCAGTTCCTGCAGGTTGTTGGCCGGCACCGAGGGGTGGACCACCAGCAGGTGGGGCGAGTAGGCCAGCATGGCCGTGCCGCGCAGGTCCCGGGACAGGTCGAAGGACAGCTTGGTGTAGAGCGAGGGCGAGATGGCCAGCGCACCCAGGTCGCACAGCATCAGCGTGTGGCCGTCGGGCTGGGCCTTGGCCACCAGGGCGCCACCCAGCATGCCGCCGGCCCCGCCCCGGTTCTCGATCACCACGGGCTGCCCCAGCTCCGCAGACAGCAGCGGGCCGATCACGCGCGCAACCACATCCGACGCTGCCACCCGGCGGATAGGGCACCACCAGGGTGACGGGGCGCTCGGGGTAGTTGGCCGCTGCAGCCGCTGCAGCCGCAGCGGCCGGCGCGGCCATGCCGGCAACGGCCGAAAGCAGGCCTGCTGCCGCCCACAGGCTGGCGGTGCGTCTGGACAGGGAATTCATGGTGTGTCTCCTTGGTTTGGCATGTCGTTTTGGAATCGGAACAGCTCGAAGGCGGTGCGGCCCAGCACGGCCTGCAGGGGGCCTGCATCGTCCAGCCAGTCCTGCAGCCAGCGCACGGCCGCCGGATAGCTGGCCTGGCCGGCGTGCTGCGTGTGCGGCCAGTCGCTGCCCCAGAGCAACCGCCCGGCCGTGAAGGCCTGCAGCAATTGCGCGGTGGCCTGCCGGCCCGAGGCGGCGCAGTCGGCGGCCTGCCAGATGCGGTAGGGCGCGGACAGCTTGACCCACACACGGCCGCTGTCGGCCTGCTGCAGCAGATAGCCAAAGCCCGGGTCGCGCACGCCCAGGGCCGGGTCAGGACGCCCGAAGTGGTCAACCACCACGCGGCAGCCGGCCGCCAGCAAGGCGGGCAGCAGGTCCGGCAAGCGCCCGGCCTGCAGGTGCAGCTCCACATGCCAGCCCAGGGTGTTGGCCTGCTCCAGCACGCGGAGCCAACCGGGCGCATTCAGATCGGGCAAAGGCAGGCCGATCAGGTTCAGGCGCATGCCCACCACGCCGGCATCGGCCAGGGCCTGCAGTTGTTCATCGCCCGTGCTCTCATCCACCACGGCCACGCCGCGCAGGCGCTGCGGCTGGGCGCGCAGCGCCTGGAGCAGGTAGCTGTTGTCCGTGCCCAGAAAGCTGGGCTGCACCAGCACGCCATGCGCCAGGCCGTGCGTATCCAGGTGGTGCAGATAGGTGCCCAGGAGCGCATCCTCGTCGGGCGCGTAGCGGCGCGCATCCGGCATGGGCAGGCCACGCTCGAAGACATGGGCGTGGGTATCGACGCTGGACGCAATGGCGAACCGGGGCACGGCAGACACGGGAAGAACTCCTTGTGGGTTGCGCCACGCAAGACGCGGCGCGGGGGCATGGGGCCGGATTCTAGGAACGGGGGGTATATATTTCCATTCTTCAAAATGGATTTATTCATACCGGATCAATATGGAAACCCGGCATCTGCGCTACTTTCTCGCGGTGGTGGACCAGGGCAGCGTCAGCCGCGCAGCCGACTGGCTGGGCATTGCACAGCCGGCCCTGAGCCAGACCCTGGCCCGCATGGAAAAAGACCTGGGCGTGCAGTTGTTCCAGCGCTCGCGCCAGGGCGCCCTGCCCACCCCGGCCGCCCTGGCCATGCTGGACGATGTGCGCACCAGCGTGGCCCGCATTGACGCAGCCGCCAGCCGCGCGCGCGAGATCGCCAAGGGCAGTGCGGGCCAGTTGACCGTGGGACTGGTGTCCTCGGCGCTTTTCGGCACCCTGCCCCGCGCCCTGCGCGCGTTGCGGCAGCAGGCGCCCGGCGTGCGCGTCATCCTGCGCGAGATGAGCAATGCCGAGCAGGCCGAGGCCCTGCAGACCGGCGCCATCGACATCGGCCTCATGCACACGCCCGTGGCCGTGGGCGGGCGCATGCGCGAGCGCCAGCTGCTGCGCGAGCGCCTGGTGGCCGCCGTGCCCGATGAATTCCAGATCGGCGAGGACGGCCAGGTCAGCCTGGCCCAGATCGCCGATGCCGGGCTGGTGATGTACCCGCAAGCGCAATTGCCCGTGCTGCATGCCGGCATCCTCGACGCGCTGCGCAAGGCCGGGCACGAGGCCCATGTGGCGCAGGAAGCCAACCGCACCCTCACCGTGCTGGCTTGCGTGGCCGGCGGCTGCGGCGTGGCCCTGCTGCCCAGCTGGATACGCTCCATGGACTTTCGCGGCGTGCGCTTTTGCGAGGTGCGTGACGGCCAGGCCCTGCCCAGCCTGGACCTCAGCGCCATCTGGCCCGCACGCTCCACGCCCACGCTGGCCGACCTGTTCGCGCACCTGGATCTGGGGGAAGACTGAGCTCTCACTAGCCCGCTGCGACCATGTGCAGCGCGGCACAACCCGGCACCACCGAGCGCGGCCCGGCGCCAGTGCAAGAAGCGGGATGCGCGCCCGCCTGCGCCGCACTACAAACCGCTTTCCCTCATTCACAGAAAGAAAAGGTGCGAGATGCAGCCATCGCCACAGCAACTCCACGGAAAAGTCGCCCTCATCACGGGCGCCAGCTCAGGCATAGGCCGCGAAGCCGCCAGGCTGTTTGCGCGCCACGGCGCCAAGCTGGTCCTCACGGCCCGCCGCCAGCCGGAACTGCAGACGCTGGTGGCAGAGATCGAGCAGGACGGCGGCCAGGCCATCGCGCTGGACGGCGACGTGCGGGACGAGCCGCTGGCACAGGCGCTGGTCGAGACCGCCACGGAGCGCTTTGGCGGCCTGGATATCGCCTTCAACAATGCCGGCATGACCGGCGATCCCTGTGCCCTGCCCGACCTGTCGCTGCAGGCCTGGCAGGACGCCATCGCCACCAATCTCACCAGCGCCTTTCTGGGCGCCAAGCACCAGATACCGGCCCTGCTGGCACGCGGCGGCGGCTCGCTGATCTTCACCTCCACCTTCGTGGGCCATACGGCGGGCCTGCCCGGCATGGGCGCCTATGCCGCCAGCAAGGCCGGCCTCGTCGGCCTCACCCAGGTCATCGCCGCCGAATACGGCCCCCGCGGCCTGCGCGCCAACGCCCTGCTGCCCGGCGGCACCGACACTCCCATGGGCCGCGCCAGCACCCCCACGCCCGAGGCGCGCGCCTTCGTCGAAAACCTGCACGCGCTCAAGCGCCTCGCCACGCCCGCAGAAATCGCGGCGGCGGCGCTGTTTCTGGCGTCGGACGCATCCAGCTTCATCACGGGGACGGCCATGGTGGTCGATGGTGGCGTGTCCATCAACCGGACTTGAACGAGACCGCTGGCCGGCATGCCCAGGCCAGGGGCCGCAGCGCCTGGATCGCATCTGTCCCATGCGGCTTACCGGTACGTCCTGGCCATGCCTGCCCGTGCAACTTCAGGGCCGTCGCTGCAATGGCGGCCCGGTTTGATTTCCTGCTCCAGCTGCCGGGCGTGGATGTTTTGCGGATCGCCTGCGCCGGCCTTTTCAGGAGGATAGAAAGGAATGGATTCATCCCCAGGCAATGCGCTGTGCGAGGCATGCTCGAAGAAGTAGTAAATGCCTTCGTGCTCCATCAATCGCGAGACAAAGTCGCAATCGCTTTCGTTGTATTGAACGCAGTAGTCCCAGCTGCGATAGGCACGCGTGAGTTTCTTTTGCAGGGGATGGCCATAGACGCCCAATACCTGCTCGATGATGTCGGGCACGGTCTGGTTCTGGAAGATGCGAAAGTCGCTCTTGCGCGTGGCCAGCCACAGCCAGGGGCTCAGGCGGGCCTTGTAGGCATAGTGGCGGTGGTCCTGGCCCTGCATGCCAAAGCGGGTGACGATGCCGTCGATGAAGCGCCTACCGCCGCCCTGGGTTTCTATTTCTATGGTGGCGTTTTTGCCCAATAGGGCCTTGGCGAAGATGCTTTCGCTGAGAATTTCCCAATCGAGGCTGAAAGGCCGGCTGATTTTTTCCGGCCGCGCAATTCGCGAAAAAGCACTTCATGGCCCAATCGCCTGTGGATCTCGACTCGGAATGTCATTGCGCAAACCACCCTGGGCGTCAGTTCCGGGGCGGCGTCCTTTCCCCTTTCAAGGGAACGGATCATGGACAAACGAAGCGCATTGAGGCAATCTACCCGTATTGGCAATACACTGTCCATGTAAGTAATTGCATCTCACCTTGGGCCAGCACCGCCTCTTGCAGCCCTGACGGTAAGCACCCCACACACTCTCATTTCAAGCACTCTTCAATCAATAGATCAATTACATCCCATTACAGCATTGTTGACGGCTATGGCATTTAACCAGCGCATAAGGTCCATCGAATGCTCACCACATATACTCGCGAAAACTGGCAGGAATGGAGCATCTGGTGTCTGTCAAATGGAATTTCTTCCCCTTGGGGCAGAGATCCATTGCACACACTGCATCCCCATGCTTGTGGGACCCGCAGGTAAACACAGTGTAAATTTCAGCTGTGAGCGCTCGTGAGCACTGATTAATCGCGTCGAGATTGTTATAGTAAATAACGGAACCACCATGACTAGACACACTCAGCCCATCGTGGAGCGCTTGTTCAGGCCTATGGAACGCTCGACCCGTCAACGCAGTTCGATACGCACGGTCATGGAAGAGGCTGGACGCCCCTTGCTTCCGGCCGAGATCCTCGGCGCAGCGCAGCGCGAGGTGCCAGCCATCGGGCTGGCCACGGTGTACCGCAACATCAAGCAACTGATGGAAGCGGGCGAAGTGCAGGCCGTGGACCTGCCCGGCGAGGCCACGCGCTACGAACTCAGCGGCCGCGCCCACCACCACCATTTCCGCTGCATGAGCTGCAACCGCGTGTTCAACGTGCCCGGCTGTCCGGGCGACATGCAGCGCATCGCCCCCGAAGGCTTTGTGGTGGAGCGCCATGAGATGACGCTGTACGGCGTCTGCAGCGACTGCCACCAGAACGTGCAATAACAGGGAGCCGCCCGCCTCAGGCTCAGCCTCGGGCCCACGGATCCAAGAAGATGACAGCCATGGTGCAGGCCCCGCCTGAACCATGGCTGTTTCCTTTTTCACCCGCCCTTGGCCTCAGCGCCTGCCCGGCCGCACGCGGCCTGCGGCAACACCGCCGGCCAGCAAGGCCAGCGCAGCCACTACCCACAGCATTGCCGTCTGCCCCCAGGCCTGCCGCGCAGGCCGTGGGCTGGCCGTGAAGACGGGCTGGGCTGCAAAATCCTGCGCACCGAATGTGCGGTCCTCAAACAGATAGGGATAGAGGAAGGCGCGCAGGCGTGCGTGAAAGGCGGCGATGTCGTCCTGATAGGCCAGTTGCGCCAGCAGGTCGGTGCCGGCCTGGCGGTGCAGCGCGGCCTGCACGCCCACGCCGGGCAGCAGCCAGCCCAGGCGCCCGGTCCAGGCCTGGCGTGCCTGCAGGCCGGCGCGGTAGGCGGCGAACTGGGATGCGACACTTTCATCGCCGAGCTGCTGGAAGGCGTAGTACCACTTCCAGTGAAAGCCTGCCGGCAGCGGCGCGGTGTCGCGCCATTCGGGGTGGTTGCGGAAAAAGCGCTCCATGGTCTGCTCGCGCGGCAGGTCCCAGGCGCCATGCACGGTCTGGCGCTGGGCCAGCATCAGCTCCACGCCCTGGCTCACGGGGATGGCGCGCGAGAGTGCGGCATTGGCCAGCGTGGGCAGCACCAGGGTCAGCACGGCCCAGCAGCCCATGAGGGCCATGGCATTGGCGACCGAGCTGCCGCCCAGCGCGGCAATCACCAGGCACAGGCCGCTCCAGAAAACCACATAGGCCGTGGCGGACAGCAGCACCGTGGCAAGGGCGCCCGCCGCTGCCCCGCCGGCCAGTGCGCCTGCCAGGGCAGGCAGCGCCACGCAGGCCAGCACCAGCACGGAACGCAGTCCCGCGCGGCGCAGCCACAGCCGCCGCCCGGTGCCAGGCATGGCCTGCAGCATGCCCAGGCGGCCCGATTCGCGCTCGCCCGACACCAGGTCGTAGAGCAGCGCGATCAGGAACAGCGGCACCAGGTAGACCAGCACAAAGGCGAAGTCGAAGCGGCCCGCCAGCGCCAGTTCCGGGTTGAAGCTTTCGCCTTCATGCAGCTGTGCCTGCAGCGCCAGCGCGCGCACACGCAGCACATAGGGCGCGGCATCGCGCAGGCCCAGGGCCAGAAAGGCCGTGGACGATGGCGCATCCCAGGTGGCGTGAAAACCGTAATAGGCCACCGAGCCTGCGTCGCCGGACTGGGCATGCCGGCTTGCCTGTGCCGCCATGTCCTGCTGCTGCAGTTGCGCAAGGCGGTCCAGGGTCAGGCGTTGCGAAGCGATCTCGCGCAGGCCAGACAGCACGGCCAGCGTGGACAGCAGCAACAGCAAGGCCAGGGCGCACAGCGCCAGGCGCGAGCGCGTCAGAAGACGCCATTCATGCAGGAGCCAGCTCATCGCGCCACCCTCCCCAGCCGTTGCGTGGCCAGCAGCAAGGCCACCGTCAATACAGCCAGCCATGCCAGCAGCACATAGGCGGCAGGCGCCGCACGGTGCAGGGCCGCCAGCGGTGGATCGGGCTCATGGTGGAAATCGGAGACGCCGCGCCAGTGCTCGTGGCCGATGCGGTTGTCGCGGCTCGATCGGTCGCCCGCATAGCTGAGCTTGTCCACCTGCAGGCGGTTGAGGGCCTGCACCATGCGGTAGCGATGCTGCTCGGCCTGCTCCAGAAAGCGCCGGTAGCCTTGCAAGTCGGTCCCGGCCACGGCCATGGACAGGCGGCGCAGCGCGATCACGGGGCTGATCAGGGCAAATGCGTCAGCCCGGCGCAGTTGCTCGGCCTGCAGATCGAAGCTGGCCTCGGCATGGCGCCTGAAGAGTTCGCTGGTCAACCGCTCGCCTTCCATGCCGACCAGTCCCTTGTAGTTGACGGGCAGATCCTCGACGCGCGAGACACCGTACTGCGCCAGCACCCTGGCGCGGAAAGCGGCGAAATAGGGATCGTCGGGATTGTGGCTGTCGCCCAGCGCCGCCAGCTCGCGCGCGGTGGCGATGTCGGTCTCGAAGCGCGTGGGCAGCGCCAGGGCAGATCCCACCAGCTCAGGCACCAGACGGGGCAGCAGCACCACGGCGACGGCCCAGGCCGCCAGCAGGGCCAGCAAGGCATCGCGCCCGCGCCGCATGAAGGCCGAGACAGCGACGATGCCCACCGCCCAGAGCATCAGCCACAGCACATGGCCTGCCGCCAGCGTGGCCACCAGGCTGATGGGCACCGGCGTGGCCACGGCCATCCAGGCCAGGGCCAGCAGGGCCGGCAGCAGCACCAGGGCCGCCACGCCCGCCAGCGCCAGCAGCTTGCCGGCCACGAACTGCCGCGTGCCCACGCCTTGGGCCAGCAGCACGCGCAGGGTGCCGGCCTCGCGCTCGCGTGCAATGCAGGCATGGCCCATGAAGATCAACAGCAGCGGCGCCAGCACCTGCAGCACAAAGGCCGGCGTGAGCTGGCCGAACCGCAGCAGCAGCGAGGACTGGCGCACATCGCCGAAGTTGGCGCTGTTTTGGCGGTGGCCCTCCAGAAACAGCGTGTGGCCGGTGTAGGCGTCGATGCCCGCATCAAAGGCCGCCAGCGGATTGAGCGGGCGGAACACAAAATGGCCGTAATGCACCATGCGGTGCGGATGGCGGTCGGGCTGGGCTTCGAACTCGCTGTCCACCTGGGACTGGTGGCGCTCGCGCTGGGCCTGGGCCGCGCTGCGCTGGTCCCAGGCGGTGAAGGCTGCAGCGGCGCTGAGCAGCAGCCACAGCGCCATCCCCAGCACGGCCACGCGGTCGCGCAGCAGCAGGCGCCATTCCTCGCGCGCAATGGTCCAGGCCGCGCTCATGCAGCCGCTCCCTGCGTGTCGGCTTCAATGTGCGTGTGGGTGTGCGCGTCCGTGTCCGTGCCCGTGTGCGTGCCCACCCCCGCATAGTGGCGGTGCAGTTCGCGCACATCGAAGCGCTCCTCGCCGCTGGCCGCCACTTCCTCGACCAGGCGCCCGCCTGCGATGAAGCCCATGCGATCGGCCACATCGGCGGCCCCCAGCAGGTCGTGCGTGACCATGAGAATGGCCACGCCCTGCCCGCGCAACTGCATGAGCAGCCGGCTGAACTCGGCCGTGGCCTGCGGGTCCAGGCCCGAGGTGGGTTCGTCCAGCAGCAGTGCCGGCACC
>JYHL01009110.1:0-10959 GCA_000934875.1 Oscheius sp. MCB
ACTTTCTGCGGATGGTCGGCCCCATCTGGAAAACGGGGAATTTTGAACACGAGGTTCCATAGAGTGTTTTTATCAGCAGAATTTTCTCTCTTCTATGAGCCAAAGTTTAAAAAAAAACCCTGACTGTCCCTTTAAGTCAACCTACTTGCAGTATCCCTTCTTCTGAACGTTGGTACTGTAGTCTGTCACGCACTGGTTCAGTTCGTTCGGGTAACGGTCTCTGGTAGCTCCAATGCAGCTCATTTCGCTTTGGAAGACTAAATTTTAACTTAAATACTTTTTTAAAAGCAATTTTACTGTTAAATCCAGCTCCACACTGATAATTGCTAACTGAGAGGTCCTGCCAATAAAGGTCAGAATCAGAAGTAGTTGAGAATCCGAGTGATGACTCAAAGTCAGTGTACCCTAAGCAAGTGTAGGGCTGAAGGCACGTCTGAAGGGTGTGGAAGAGACTGAAACCATAGCTTTGATTAACGATGTCTTCAAAAATCCTGCCTGCAGATAGGGGTTAGAGCCGGGCTTCCGTCCTGAGCCACCCAGGCGAGGCGAGCGTTGTGGAAGATCCAGTATTCAGGAAGACGGCCGTTGGCGGTGAGGGTTAGGTTAAAGCCAGCCAGGTAGGGTGTGTAGCAAGCTTTTACCTTCTAAAATACAAACTGTGTGTGTGTGTGGGTGTGTGTATGCGAGTGTGTGAGTGTTATTGTTAGTGTGAGTGTGTGAGTGTGAGTATGAGTATGTGTGTGTGTGAGTGAGAGTAAGAGTGAGGGTGAGAGTGAGTGTGCGTGTGCGTGTGAGTGTGAGAGGGAGTGTGAGTGTGTGTGCCCTTTGAATCAAAACGACTTACCTGAATAGTCTGAGCATCGCAGTTAGCAGCAACAACTGCAAACAAAGGAAGAACAGCTAAAAAGTGAATCAATTTGGCAACTAAGATCAAAAACTAACCCAGGAGAAGAAGGAAGCTTCGAGCCATTGATAGCTGATAGTTGGCGTTTGGTTGAAGCCATTATATGCGGTGCGATAAGTGTAATCCCCTGCGCGATAAGTGGTCGCAAATAGTTTGCTCTGATGAATCAGTCAGTCCCTGATCAGAAAATGATGAAGATTTTTTGTGATAACAGGGTTAATCCTTTAGAAACGTCACTTTTTGGTGGATACTGCACAGATATGGTCAATTTATAGTAAAGACACGCACGCACGCAAGCACATACTTACTCGCACATACGCAAGCACGCTCGCGCACACAAGAAAGTAAAAAGTTGCCTGATTTTTGTTTCTTCTCTGTGAAACCCAGACAGATCAAAACATTTGGCTACTTTGCAGAAAACACTTATGCGAACACCACTAGAACAAACAACAATCGCTGGATTCTTCAAGGTCGCTGTCCAGGATATCATCGCGTGTAATCCACCAGATCTTGTTCGCCGAACACCTTTGATTCATCTGCGATCTGCAACAATCAAGACAACATTGTGAGTCATTTCTACCTCTTACTATTCTATTACTCTCTTTCTCTCTCTCTCTCTCTATTCCTCTCTCTTTCTATTTCTGTTTTTCTGTTTTTCTATCTACCTGTCTCTCTGTCTCTCGGTCTCTCGATCTCTCTATCTCTTTGTGTCTTTGTCTTTCTGTCTCTCGCTCTGTATCTCTGTATCTGTCTCTCGGTTTCTCAGTCTCTATTCCTCTCTCTGTCTCTCACTCGGTCTGTCGGTCTCTCTCTCCTCTCTCTCTCTCTCTCTCTCCCTCCCTCTCTCAGTTTCTCGTTCTCCCGGTCTTTCTGTCTCTCTTTCTCCCCGTCTCTCTATCTCCCTTTCTCTCTATTCAGTTACGCATTGTCGATGATTCGGTCCTTTGATCACATTAGAAACAGTGATCGCATTAGCTGATCAACTTCGTTTCGATTCTTCCGTGCACTTTGGAATTTCTCCTCCTGTTTCGTTATTTTCCATCTTTCAACAAAATTAGATTTCACCAAAAGTTGATACGGTGTCCCTCATTACTCTCATCAAACGGTAATCAAATTGTTCGAGTTTGCATTTGTGCACTACAAAATCATTTTCTAAATCATTTGTTCAGCCATGGTAGTTCCTGACAGTCTCACTCATCTGTGTGGTACTAGGTTTCGTTTTGCCCTCCTTATCCTTGTTTTGCTGTGTCTTTCAACAACATGGTAAGAAATTCAAGACCCAATTGTAACTTCTCCTTTAGGGCAAATATTCTCAGCTTTAACTTAGCTACAATTTGCATTAATAATAACCAACTATTGAATAGTTCGGATCATGTAGGTCCTATAAACTCAGGTAACCTTACTAATACTTGAATACGTATAGAAAATTTAGGAGAACAAACAATAGCTATAGCTTCTATGGCTGCAGGGGCGGTGGTAGGCACTTTCCCCGTTATTATGCTGGTCAATCAGTACGGAAGTAGAAGTGTTTTTGGAGTACTGGGGATTCTCACAGCAATGGTCACGCTATTTACTCCCTTAGCTATTCAGGTGAGATTTTAAAGAAATAGAATTTGAAAAGTAAGTAGGTTGGATTCGAATGGTTATGTTTATGCCGGGTGCTTCAAGGTGTTGCATTTGCTGCAAACTACCCAGTTATTGGGGCATTCACAGCTACTTGGACTTATTATAAACAGGTACATAGAGAGAGAGACAGGCAGAGAGAAAGATATAGAAAGGTGATCATTATGTGAACTGAGGTAGGTGAGGGAGATGCTATGAAATGAGGAGAGAAGAGGTGAGGAGAGAAGAGGTGAGGTGAGGTGAGACTTCCTCATTTAGACAGGTCTCTTTGTCTCAATCCTCGCTTGCTACATCCAACTGGCTCCCATCTTCTCTAACGCCATCGGTGGTGCATTATGTGACTACTCTGGGTCTGTCACCCATTTTCTCATTATCCACTGCTCCCTTTCAGCTGGGCCTCAATCTACTACCTCCACGGAAGCATGACTCTCTTTCTCTTCACTCTCTACTACCTAGCATTTTGCAACAATCCCAACAAACATCCTTTTGTAGGGATTATCGAAAAGGAAAAGATCGGAAGAGGGAAAACTACGGGGTCTGAGGGATCTATTGGTCCAAAGTTTCATTTTCTTCAGAAAAACTACCAAAGCGGATGTTCCACTACTCGCTATCTTGAAAACTCCAGCAATTTGGGGCATTTGGATAGGAGCAGTTGGAAATTTTGTAATTTCCGATGTTTTCTTTGTGTTTACACCTGTTTACTTATCTGAAGGTTCGGTTTTCGATAAAACGTTGAAAAACCTATTCAGCTCTTCATTTTTCAACGTCGAATTCCGGATTTTCAGCTATGTACCCTCCCATTGCTCAGGTCATCACTAAAATAGTCACTGGTATTTCCAACAGATCTTATTAAAAAATCGACCACTTTAGGATTTGTATCTGACAAAATAAAGATAATTTCTGATACATGGAAGTTTAGGATCTTCAATTCTATCTCTTTCTTTGGATCTGCTGCCATTGTAGTTGCATTAGCGTTTATGGAGGATCACCATGTTGTAAGATATACTTTTAGTAAATAAAACTTATAAAATGAATTTAGAATGTAAACTCTCCAGTTATAGCTTTGGCTCTTGCAGTTTTAGGAGCTAATACGGGTGGTTTTTACAAAGCTGGGCCTTACATTTCGAAGCAGTACAGGTGATTCTCCCGTTTTCTCGTTTTCTCTCTTTCTCTATTTCTCTATTTCTCTCTCTCTCTTTCTTTCTTTCTTTCTTTCTTTCTGTCTTTCTCTCTGTCTCTCTCTCTGTCTGCCTCTCTCTCTGTCTGTCTCTCTTTCTTTCTTTCTTTCTTGTTCTCTCTTTCTCTCTATTCTCTCTCTAACCTCCTAATTCCTTCTGATGCGCCTTCAACCTCATCAGCAGCTCCTTTTCGTCCGACTTTGTCAAATCGTCATCAAGTCTCCCAGCGATCACAACCTCCAAACACTTACTACTAGAGGCTACAATCGCCTCTGCGATACGCTCTCCCACAGCCCCGTTTTTCTGAAATGAAAAAATTACTTTAATTTTTTTTAAATTTTATATTTCCAACAAAAAACTTACAATGACTAAGGAAGACACATCCACTTTTGAAAACATCCATTCTGCAAATACTTTCAAAAAGACTGTTTCTTGAGTGTATTGCCAGTTCCTCCAGCGACGTATATCGGGTCTCACTGAACCATTTCACTGATTTCGATTGAGTGGCTGATACCCACCATTGTCAAAAAATGGTTTCACAAACTTTGTTGTAAAGAATTTGTCTTCAAAAGAAACCTTACAAATCGGTGTTACTTCGAAAGTTATGGTTCCTTTCGATGTAATCACTTTAACAAAACCCATACTGTAATCTTTCCCGTATGAAGTGGGGCAAGTTTCAATCGCAACACTCGGTTTGGGGAAGATATTTGGGTGGGAAATGAAAAGATCTCCTAAACGCTTGTTCACCCGTTTGAACCGAGTTGTATCCTCCGGCGAAAGGTACCGAAGTACCAACAATAGGTCATCATCCGTGAGAGATTCCATCTGAACAATTTTTTTTTGCATAGAATGGAGTTCGTATTAATGCCGAAATTAAATAACATTAGGTCTACAGTAAACTAGTGTTGTAGCTTAAAGTCGATAATTTTTAAATAAAAAATACCAGGCGAAAAAGCTATTCTCGAACCACAAGCGGACCACCCGCCGCGACAAAGCGGTACGTTCGTTGCGGGACCAAACGCTTGGATTAAGTGGGCGAATGTTGTTATGATCCTGGTAATTACGGGTATTTTTCTCTTTAAATTACTGTACACTCGGAAGAAAATATATTGGTCATTATTCTTATAGTCGTCGCCAATCCTAGTTCTCCCTCGAGTGCCAACGTTTTGTTGTATTTCGTACTTTGTTTTAGGTGACACGACAGTTATTCAAAAAAACGGTAGTGTTATTTTGTTGATCATTTTAATGAATGTGTAAATGTAAACAATATGCACGATTATGATTAAAAATGGGGTAATACAATATAGAAGTGATCACAATGGGAAAACATTTTAAATATCTGTCGTGTGGCCCAAAATAGAGTACGCAACAAGATTAAAAACACGGGGGAACAAGGATTGCCAGTGACTATAAATATATTCCATGTTAGAAGACAGTAGCTAAGAATATGTAGAAACAACGACTTTAGTTTTTTATGATCGAAAAGGTCTAAGGCACTGGCAGTTTCGAACTTTTTTAAAACAACATTGCCGAGTTTTAACAAAGTCAAAAGCAAAACTATATTTTACATTTATTTTTGGAAAACGTATAATTAAAAGATAACAGAAAATTTGACATCATTTACGTATTTTATGGAAACACAATCAAACGAAACAACTTTTCTTCAGAAAACAAATAACCTATCTCATTCCGGTAAGCTTTCCGCAGTTAAAATGACATCTCGCCCCTCAGCCGCAAAATAAAAACGTATAGTGCCCTGTTTTGAAACTGCTCCAAACTCCTGTTCATTAGGTACAAAGTCAGGTGTGACATAATGTGGGAAGGCTTCAAAATCATCCATGTTCAGAATTTCAAAATAGGCCACAAACGACGCGTGAGCTGAACAATGACAGGTAAAATTAGGATCTTCCTTGATTCTAAAACGAAAGGCATCGATTTGAACATCTTACGCCCATATCTAAAAAAATTATTTCAACCTCGGATAAAATGAAAGCTTACCCCTGTAATGAAGAACATTAATTTGCAACAGCACTGGCCGACCATGGTTACTTCACCAAAAGTTGAGGAACAAAACTCTAACTCCAATATGTTGAGCAAGTTTGTATCTGTCTTGGTGTAACTTGTAACTAGTGTGGGTGCAACTGAAAAAATATAGTGATAACCAACGTAGGCGGCACGCACTCACATGCACACTTGCAGGAACACACACACACACACGCACACACACCCTTTAACGTCATTCCTGCTAAGTTCGATCAGAATCGCGTCAAAGAATCAGTTTTTGTCTCTACAGGACTGAAACTTGGTGTAAAAGGTAGAATATCGACTACATACAAGGTTCGCAATTCAAATTTCAGATACAGATTTTTTAGACCAGGGTGACTTCATCGGCCGCAGTAGTTCTTAACTCACCTGGAACAACAAAATATTGAGAAGGGGTTCATTGTAAAAGTAAATTTTATAGGGAATCTCTCCACAACATTAACTATTTGTGATTTTCCACGTTTAAAGTGAAAAAATTGGGAAAAATGTTTTAAAATGTAAATTTTTAGCTAAAAGTGACAAATTTGGTTAAAATTTGTTTTCATTGAAAACTAGGAGTAAAAATTTATATAGAGTTCTTTTATACTTGTATTATCAGACCCCTTTCATGATAAAAAAACCGACTTCAAAGCTTTTTTATTTTCAATTTTTTTTTCATATCAAATTTTTTTTTCTGAAATGGTTAATGAAACTCATACTATTTTTACATCTAATTTTGAATGAAAATAAAGTTCAAACACAGATTCTTCAAAATGAGTCACTTTAAGCTGAAAAAAATCACGAAAGAAAACCCCTTTTCTATTTTTCGTTGAGTTTCAGGGAAGTTATGGAATACTGTAGCCATGATAAAAAATCGATATCGAAAATTTGAATTGTGAACTTTTTACACCAAGTTTATGTCAACAAAGACCAAAATTTACCCGTGTCCCGGTGACGACCGAAAGATCGGAAAATACTGATAGTGAGACATCATTTAAACTGTTAAACTGACCCCTTAGTTCTTTTTGCCGTTGATGAAAGTTCACGAAATGCTCCTTCTGTAGCAGTATTTCCACTTGTCCAACGTCCACCTTCATACCATTCGA
Source organism: Oscheius sp. MCB (assembly GCA_000934875.1). Classification (NCBI taxonomy): domain Eukaryota; kingdom Metazoa; phylum Nematoda; class Chromadorea; order Rhabditida; family Rhabditidae; genus Oscheius; species Oscheius sp. MCB. The sequence goes on from JYHL01009110.1 coordinate 6,834, forward strand.
ATTCCAGCGTTCCACTTTTCCCAAACAATGCAGAGCATAACAATGACATTCTGATTCGTTTAAGGCGCGAAGAACACCCTCCGTGACAGAATTAAGTCCCTCCTAAAATACACCACAGATTTGTAAACACATTGTTTGTTGACTTACAAAAAGTAGAAGTGCAATGTCCACTTTCGCAAGCAACGATTTGCAAAAGTCTTCGAAGCGAAGAGTGTGAGGTAACCAAGCAAGTCGTGTAGCTTCGATTGAATCAGTTTTTACTGAAAAATGCTTAATAATATCTATTAAAATAAGCTCAAAACCCACCATTTTCAAAGCACGGTTCACTGAGTCGTTTTGTTGTTCTGTTCTGTTTAAACAGCACTTCTCCGTTGTAACAGACTTTGAGCTTAGCAAAAGGTTGATTCTCAATTGGATTCTCGGTGCCAATTTGAAGGTCCTTTGAGGAGCCAATAGATATCCATGCACAGTGACGTTTGTTTTGGACGTGGAGGGATACGGTAGGTTTTGGGCATATTAGACGGTTGGAGTTGATCAGAGAATCGAATTTCGAATTTAGGCGTCTGAATCGCTCAACGTCTGTTGAAGGAAGATGGCGAAGTATTGCAAATATTTCATGGTGTGAAATATTGTTCATCTGAAATTAATAATTATAACTGTGTTTGAAGTGAGAAGATTTATTAAAAAAGCGAAAATATGGGCAGGCGTAAAGGATAAAACCCAGTGTCTCCGACCTGGCGCTGACTTTTCTGTTGAAAAAAGCCTTATTTTTTAAATTTTTGGCGGGCTTGCTTTTTGATCAATTCCGCTAATCGATGGCCAGGAAATCGATACGTATATTCCAGTATGCGCCCTTCATGGCTTTTTAAGGGTGAGGAAAAAACGTAGCAAAGCGTGTTTATAATCAAATGCAAGATATTCTATTTAAGACCTTTATGAAAACTCTTATGCAAAACCAAATTAGGGCCACCTTGATTCTTACGAAAATCACCATTTAAACATACGAATTGCAGAAACGTTCCCTTTTCCCCTTTTGCTGTATATGATTGTGTTCCCTCTGTGTCTATCCTACGTTTTTGTACTTTTATGCCACCGATAAAGGGTAGTATTTATATCAATCTAGACAAGAGTGCTTTGGATTTCCCAAAGGCACCTTTTGTATCCCAGGTAGCATGAGGATACCTGGGCATTTGAAAATCCGTTTCAAATTTTAAGGCAAACTCCCAGTGGTTTAGTTATGAACAACCACAACTCAACCCTAACTCGATATGGAGCTGCCCCCGGATGACTAAGAGAAATCAGGTTAACCCCTGCGGCAAAGAACTCAGGCGCTGGCGAGCTGTTACTGGGTTCAAGAAGTATAAGTGCTACATTGAGTAGACAAATATATAACTTTTCGATTTACCGTTCAACGTAATCGTGAACAAAAATGAACAAAGAATCTCTCTCTCTCTCTCTTTCTCTCTCTCTCTTTCTCTCCCTTTCCGTTGGAGTTCAGTGTAGTTCAATGCCCTCTCTCTACATATCACTATTTCTCACCCTATTTTGTCTTTTCTCTTCAGGAAAAATTAGACAAATTTCTAACTTCACAAGCTTTTTATTGTCTTGCGTTGTTTACTGCTGACGGTTCTCAACAACACTGTCAAACAGCTGCTTTCTTCCGATTGGGAAAGCCAGGTAGAACTCGTAGTTCTGCCTAAGAGCTCCGCGAACACGAGGAGTTTCCTTGAACTGCTTCAGATAGGTGAAATCGTTCTCCAGCCAATCCGCCACATCCTTACTCGACACAGGTTTCTTGAAGATGATCATCGTAGTCACGTCCAGCAACGGAGGGAGATCTTCATAGAACTCGTACTTGTAGGAGTGAACTCCTCCCAGGACGAGATCGTGAACGTGTGCAGGAAGTCCACCATGGATGAGGTACTCGTTGCGGTAGTACTCATAAGGCATGGTTTTCTTAAATTCGTAGGTAACGGCCGGAGACATCTAAAAATTTGTATTAGAACTGATGAAGACTGGTATGAGAGAAATACCGCTCTACATTGAAGAACGGGCAATGATGAAAAAGAGAGCAGAGACAAGAGAGGAGTGGGTGACAGGAGTAGAGAAAGGGGAGAGGAGTGGTGATAGGAGTAAGAAGAAGAACCAGGAGTGGATTAGAGGAGATTTGAGTGAGGATAAAGGGGAGGGGTGAGTTGAAAAAAATAAAGAGGAAAGAGGAGATTAGAAAAAGGAGGGAGGAGAAAGGAAAGTGGAGAGAGGATAGAGGAAAAAGAAAGAGAAGACACAGAGAGGGAGAGAGGAGAGGTTAAAATAGAGGGAGTAGAGGGAAACAGAGACAGAGAGACGTAGAGAATGAAAGACGGAGAGAGCTTCTGGTCCCGCCGCGCTTTCCGAGCGCCAACATAACGACACCAAAAACAGGCACTTACCTTACGACTTTAAGGAAATAGTTTGTTTTAACCGACCGTAGAGCTGCCATGTGCTCGAGACTATAGACGACTATCGAGACATTCTATAATCCACTTTGGAGAGTTTAGTATATTATAAACCCATATTGTTACTATTGTGCTGTTTATTCAATTCATTAAGCTGGAAAGTGGAAACAAGTAATAACCTTTCAGAATGAACCAACCGTTTTCATTAGACGAGTGAGTAAAAATGAACCGACGAACCGCAAACATCGAACAAAGGTGAGAAAATGACATGCAAGGAAAGGAAAAATGAAAAATTCTAATTAACAAGTATTTCTGAACGTGTTGGGTGGTCCGTATCAGCATACGACTGGTTAGTTAAGAGTCGGTTTCTGAAATATTGGAGCAGAGCACCAGTGCAGGCAGTGCAATAGGATTTCTGTCATAGTCTAGAATTTGACCCAAAAGTTGTCCAAAGTCATCATTTGGACTAAAGATGACATTTTGAGACTTTTGGTTTTCTATCGATTTTTGGTCCCGGGTTTCGGTAGGTAACGCTGGGTTACTGTAACTTGGCTCAACGTGAACCAAATTTCAATCTGGAAGTTACAATCGATAGTACTTTTTACGCGGACAAACTCTGTAGTTGATCAATATGATCAGAAAACCTTTAAAAAAACGTCAAAAACTATCGTTTTCTCGATTTTCGACTATTCATTGTTCGGAGCATAAAAACGGCATTGCAAAATTTGTATTCTACATGTTTTTGTGAATCTTTTTAGTTGTTTTGGATTTTGATAGTGTTTCCCATCATGGTGAAAGGAAAAATTTAGGAAAAGTTTAGGGAAAATTTTGTTTTTGGTAAGTCAAAAAATATTTTCCGTCAGAAATGAATGTAAAATAAATATTAACTATTTTCTACTAATAAAGATCAAATTTGGGAAGCAAATTGAAGCCGAGCCGGAATTAGGGGGGGGGGGTAGGGGCAGGTGCGCGGAAGCCCAGCCAAGGGGCCAATGGGGGGAGTACCTCTACTGGGTAATTTAGGGTGATAAAGGTCATTTGTAATAAAACTGTAAGTTTTGTTTATGGAATTGTGTTAAACTACGTCGATATTTAGGTGAGTGGTGGGGGATATGGGACTCGGAGTGGATTGCCTTACCCCTCGAGGCAAAACTGAGACTCTGACGTTGTGGAATGCCAAAGTTCACAAAGGTAGGGAATCCACAGCATCAACATGTGGGAATAAACAGGGAAATAGGGTTCCGTGTGCGTAGTTGTGGATCAAAAAGTGCGCCGCCGTGAAAGAGCACCAGATGCGAGGCCGGGACTATTGATGGGACCTCCCCCGGGACGGCTTGAAGGAGTTCGAATCTCAACGGCCGTGTTAGTTGGAAAATTAGTTGCCAACACCAATTGCAAAAGAGTTACTGTTTTGCCAAAGTCCGTATATCAGGCGCCCGCGCTGGTAACACAAGCGGCTATCGGTGGTTCATCTTCACTCTATATGATTGTAGGGAAGAAACAGGCGTTCAAATTATCTCGGGGCAAAAAGCTCAAAAGTGCTTTCAAAAACGCAAAAATTGGAGTTCTTTACAGCCCAGTGGGACGTCCTGCTCCCCTCCGAATCGACCCTAAGGCCGATGGGGTTGCAGAGCTCGGAACCACAAACCGAGTCCTTTAGTTAATACTTGACCATAAGGTCCGGGCTA
>JYHL01009161.1:0-11772 GCA_000934875.1 Oscheius sp. MCB
AATCGTTCTAAGCAAAGACTGTACGAAAATTTCCTGATTAGCATAATATTTTTCGGGGAACTTGAAAAGGACCTTTTGCACGCTTTGAACCTACTTTCTACGTGTTTAAGTAAATAAGATACTGAAGATAAATGGAACTTGCAAAATAAAAAGGCCAGCCAGAAACATTTCGCTAATTGTCAATTTAAAAAAAAAGAACATTTTTCAACGTGTCAATATTTCTCTGTTGTACCTGATACACTTCTTTGCCAGATCGATCTCCACAGCTGCTCCAAGTCCCTTTCCTCTGTGATCCTTCATAACATATTGATGATTCAGAGCTCCACTGATGTCGATCATCTCAAAAGCCACTGGTTTGCCTTCGAAACGGATGCAAGACGAAGGAAAGGCTTTCAGTTTTTCTCTGAAATTATTATCATTTAACCCCAATAAGCCATCACCTAAACATTTTTTGTATATTGATTCGCTGTAACATTGCCTCATTAGAAAATACAGCTACAGTCACAAATTGATCGTGCACTACTACAATGCTCTTTTCTAAATCTATGGTCGTAAGAATCTACTTCGCCAAGTTCAGATCTTTTCATGTTGTTCTTATACCTTTCTGGGTTGAACGTTTTACATTGCGTACTCAGGGAAAGGTTAGAAGCCAAAATGGGCAAATCACCTTTGGTAAGGGACATATATATTTTTTAATTTGTAAAAAAACATGTGAAATCAAATCATATTTCATATTATTACCTTGTATTTGGAGCTTCACCCTCTGGAGCGTACATCCAGTAATCAGTTATCAATTGGGAATCGGCCGGGTCCGCGTCACCTGAATGTTTTGTCAGAAACATAAATGTCTTTATTTTATCATTCTTGTAGTTAGTTCTAATTCTTCAGTACAAAAAAAATTCTATAAATCATTGAAAGAAATCTGCATTACCATAAACATATCCTGGCGGGAGTTTTGGAAGAGGCATGCTGATAAGGAGCTTCTCTTGTTCGGGTGAAACAATAAAGAAGAATGACTTGTTACCACCGGCGTTGACAGGAATGTCGTGTTTCTTTATGTAGTTCGTTATCTGAAATGTAAACTGTTATTACTTGAACTAAAATAAAAAAAGTGTTTCTCTTAAAAATCCAGTAACAATCATTATAATAATTTATTTCAATTTTCATGTTCACGGTAATGTTTCCGGGAAATATCTTTAATCTTTCTCATTGTATCAGTTTGCTAGAGTAGATTTTTGTTTTTATTCAAATTCTCTTTTCAGTAACATGGAAGGTCAAAATATTGTAAATCATACACATTTAACATTTTTAAAACAGCTTTAAATACAGGTTTTATTCACGTTTGTTAGCAATAAATATGTCAAGGAGACATTATTTTGCCTTAAAAGTTTCATTGTAATTTTTTGTTTCAAACGTTAATTGCACTTTTTTCGATATTAAAAACCAAATTATTGCTGATTTTTCGGTTTTTTCTTTTTCTTTTTGAGACTGAATAGTTGCGCATTTGAATTCGTAAAAGGCGAGTAATGAAACAGCTGAAATTCGTCTCTAATGGTCAGTGTTTTAGTTTGGTTTTCAGAAAAAACTTTCGAGAAAAACAAAATGGCACTAAAATTTTATGGTTTATGAAAGTTGATATAGAGAAGTAGTGACAAAGTATAGAATTTTACGCATTCTAAATTACAATTTCATGGAAAAACTGGTAAAATAAATGTAAGTTTTGCAAAATACACTTCTACAATATTTTTGTGTAAAACAAGAGTAATTGAATACATTTTGTTTTTCCCACTTCAAACCATATTGGTGTTACAGTCATCTTTGAACGAGCAGTGCTCTCAAATTTATACTGGGACGAAGCCTCATTATTTATAAATTGTAAGCCAAAAATGTGTCATTGGGCTAGTTAGATAAGTAAAACACATCGTTCTCATTCCTATTAATTAATTCAAACACGAGATGCCCCAAACCAACGTTTTAATGTAAATTTTATATAGAGGAATTTTATACAGAGATTTTATCAACCATATTTTGAATAAACTCTTCAGTTTCAATCGCCAAGTCGCTGACATGTTAAAATAAAAATAAAAGTAACCTCAACCGTGAACTTCACTTCAGCCAGAAAAATCACATTCTTCGTTGGTTCAAATAGTTTCACTTCCTTCTGAAACATATCGAAGCCTTCAAGAAACTCCTCAGCCACAAAAGTGCCCTAAATCAGACCTGTGCAACATTAAAATATTCACATTTTGATGAAACTAACAACGATGTAGTTTGGCTATGACTTTACAATCCTCGCCAAAGTTATATCCCTCAATTTAGCTACTGTATTTTGGCCGAGTATTCAACGTACAACGGTTCACAAATCAAAAAAGTATCTTTGGTATCTTTTTTTAATCTCACGAAATAAAATTAGAGCTCACCTTATTATACAGAATAATACTCGGTCTCGATAGAGAATTCTTCTTGAATCCGTAGAAATACACATTTTCTCTTTCAGTGTAAGAGAAAATGCTGAATTTCACATGTGGGAGGCGGTTTTCCATCTCGAAGCGAACTGCGTGACGGAATTGAGGTTCCGTCCAGTCGAAGAGAGCCAATGTTTCGTGACAACATGCCAGTTCTTGTAACATTTCTGTGTGAAACTGAAAATTAAATTGATGTTTCTGTTTTGTTTTATGGAGTTTTGTATGCGGAACATGCAATAGTCCGCTGCGGGAGGGTTGTTTAAAATAATGCAAAAGAAAAAAAGCTGTAAAATGTTTTGCACAAAAATGCAATATAACAATAGATTAATATTTTTGGGCGTACCCACTGGTGATTGAACAAATTTCACAGTACAGTTAAGCGGACATTTAACAAACGTCCATTTTGCTTGTCACTTTTTTGGAAACGCACTGTAGTACAGATGAGGGTGATTGGAATACTATGCAATTTGTATTGACGTTTCATTAATATTTTATATAAATTTTTAAATGAACAAATTTAATTCATTAAGGCTTCACGTTGCCGCTGAAGTCATTGGGAAAACATTCCATTCCAAACGTATTATTTGCGTTTACAAGAAAAAAATAATATATCAAAACATTTGAAAGCAATTGAAAACTGGAGGTAAATGCATTGGAGGAGTGGGAAACAAATGGGATATTTTAAGGTTTATATTGCATCGGGTTGAAACACAGCTCGGATTCTTGAAATAAATTTAACTGAAAAAAGATTACAAAATTAAGTTTTTTTTAGATTTCTAATCCTTTGCTAGAAAGGGGGTTGTTCTTTAATTGATACAAATATTTTTTTGAAAGCGAAACTGTATCTTAACTGACTACGTGTCGTAGAAATTAAGGAAAATTTAATTCATTCTTTGGATACTTTATTTGGAGTGGATCTAATTTGTGATTCGAGATGGAAAAGAGTGATACTAAACTCCTATGTTGACAAAGTATTGGCAAGGAAAATTGTAAACAAAAAATGTAAACAGACGAGTGAAAAACATTTTTTAAACACAAGTTAACGTTTCAAACTAATCACTAACTAGGAAGTCATAACAATTTTATACAATACAGACCCTCGAAAATTTATTGAGTTTTTGTGTTCTAAGTTATTCTAGTGTTGTTGTTGCATTCAACTAACCGCAAAAAACTATACTCTCTTCAAGAACAATACTTTCTTCAAAAAGTTTAGTGAAAGTTTCAGAATATATTTAATAGATAAATAAAAATCAAGCAGTGTTTGTATGATGGAGTATCATATCCGTGAATGTCGCCTAATTGAAGCAGAATTAATAATAAAGCATTTTAACAATTATAATAAAGCGTTTACAATAAAGCAAAATCAAAAAGAAATCAATAAATGAGCAGCTGAGCGAATAAAACATAATTTGCGGAGGTTGCACCACCGTGAGACAAACCAAAACAAAAGAAACATTTGTGCATTTTATTTTTCTTTTCTAGGACATCTCTTCCCTTCCCGTCTCTGACTGTCAAAGAGGGAAATGAAAAAGATTTTGAGGGATTGTGCAACAGTGAACCAAATTTATATTTTAAACCATTTGTAATCTTCATTCGCCGATCAAAAGTTTCTGAAATAACTTACTAACATGGATTCTTTGGAAAACTTCACATTTGACATTTGTCAAAATTACCAAATAAAAATGATAAAAATTAGGAAAAAATGAAAATGTCTTGGGGTAAAAAATATAATTTTAAAGGGGACAATACGTTTCTGGAGAAACAATAAATGATGAACTGAGATGTTTCAGATTAGTTTTATTCTCGTTAGAAAGAAATTTTGAGTTGTCAAGTGGATCCGGCAGAAACTAACACCTTCAAGGATACATTTTTAGCAAGAAGAAAAAATTAGAAAAAAAAACTAACCGAAACTTTAACATTGATGCAAAATGCGCACTACCGAATAACAAAGAGGGAAATGGTAAGTATTTCCTGGAATTTTGCAGCAATGAGCACACTTTTAAAACAAGCATTTTCTCAACAAACAACCGAGTATAAATGCATTTTTAGATGAAAGGTGAAATATTATGGTTACAGCGGAGTTTTATGCAGCAAAGCTGTTCAATAGTATCAAATTTCACAAAAGAAAGCAATATTAGTTGAAGCGATTGGTCTTGCGACCAATCCTTTTTATCAACACCGCGACGAAATCATATCGAATCGAATGACGTCAGATTGGGCAGGCAAACGTAGGGAGACCGATGACGTAGTGTTTGATTTTTTGTTGAAAAACTGTCAATTTAAACAATGTTTCAAAATGAGTGCTTTTGAGTTTTCATTTTAAAGTTACGGCTATGGTTGTTGTCCTTGACAACATGTAGCTGATGAACGTAGGGAGACCGATGACGTAGTGTTTGAAACCTACTTTATACTGGGGGTGGTTTCGTACCAATCTTAGAGTATTGTGTATCCTTGCAAATTGAATACTCAGGCAAGATTTGGTAGCCGAATGGGCAGAAGTTTGGTGACGGAAACGAGCACTCACACAATTTTTGACAAAATATAACCCCGCACTTAATCCGAACTTTATTTTGCCATCGTCTCGTCTTGGAAATATGGTTTACTGGTCAGTGAAACATTCAACGCGTCAAAAAAAACGATAAACCAACCAATTCTCGATAAAGCTTGACTTTGACTGATTTGGCTTTCCACCTTTATAGTTTCTACACATTACAAGATATTGAAAATCCGAGTATATAACATTCAAGTGTATCTTAATTTCATAGTGCACATTATTCCCTTCCTACTGCTAGCGTTATCTAAAAAGATAGGGTGAAAGAAATATTGGAAAAATTACAGTGGAAAAGAAATGATGTTATAATGCTACAATGAAACATTTTCTGCAAAAAGACACAAGCTGAACAATAAATCGATCTAATCGTTGTTTTGTTGTAATATGCATTCACGGATCCGCGGTAGTTAATGGATAACAACGTTAGAAGTCCATCATTAATTAGCATAAGACGATCAAAGCCACATTGTTGACATTTTGACCGGCTGGCCCAACGTAGATATCAGTCACATTCGATGCGGGATAGGAATTGATTTCACACAGTACACGAGTATTGTCCTGTAACTGAAAAAAAATGAAAAAGTCAACTTCTGTCTTTGTCTCTGCCTCTGCCTCTGACGACTCACTGTCCACTTGTTTACGCTGTTTTTGACATAGAGATCCAGTGATCCACCGTTGGAAAATGCCAATTTAGGGCATGATGTAGCAGGAGAATTTCGGCTTTTGCCATAGTCGTAAAAAGATAGGTCATTCTACAAGTGATTCAACTGAGAGAGTGAACATTAAATCACCCTTGAACCCATGCTCCTATAACAGAAGACCATTCTATCATTTTTGTCTTTGAGATCAATACCAACACTGAAAACTCATAGTAAAATTAGCCTTTTACCACTCATACTAGGAGGAAGCGTTAAGTTTTATGGCAAGAGTGTCCCCGTCTTTCATTTTGAACGGCCCAATGTTTATACTGTCTGGAAGAGGACGAGTTCGAATTATAAAGAGAGTAGCTCACAAGAAGTGCCCAAAATTAGGAGAATAATAATAGTATTCAACATTTCGTTGAAAGAGCAGGGTAGTATAGACTGAAGCTTTGCGTGATTTCTCATTTTTTTGGAGGAATAATGGCTTCGGACTGGTAGTTATGCCCCAGCAACCATGTGGGCGATAAGGGCAGCTTGGGCGCTGACACGCTAAAGACATAAAATGGACACACACACATACACACATACACATACACACACTCTCACACTCTATTTCTTTATTTCTCTCCCTCCATCTCTATTTCTCTAACCAGTGCTTTCTGTTCCTCCAAATGCTGAATCCAGAGCCTCAGCCCCCTTCCCTGCTTGCAGATCCTTCGCATCTCCTTCCACTTCTCTGATTTCTCCTTGTCATCTCCGTTTGTCCAAATCACAGTGTTTCCATAGAGTTCGGCCGTCACAGAGTCTGCCATCTCCGGTCGGAACCTGTCAATTCGTCCGTCCCTATTTCCCTCTGCACCCACCTTCCGCTGTCTGCACACACATTTCCGAGATCAAGGTGCAACCACAGATCATTCCTGTACATTACAGTAACATTTACGCATTTTCTCTTACCTGTACTCTTTGCTGATGTCGTTTCCGTCTTTGACAACCACCATACACGGAATCAAACCACATGTCTTGTCCTCGTTGATAGCCTTTCCCAGTTGCTCCTTCATCGATCCATTTAGCAATCGATACCGTACTCCAGCAAAGTGACACACGTCCTCAAGATCCTTCGATCCCTCCGTGTAGATTGTCAGATTCTCGTGCCGGATGCCTCTTTCGCCCGACTTTCGCAAATTCTTGTGGATTTTGTCGTTTCTTGCCATGACAACGGATTGGAGAAGACCATCACGAGTCGATTTCTTAAATAGCTATTGGAATTATGTATTAACGAAAAAGACCACAAAAGAGCCTCCACTGAGCGACAGGTTCTGAAGCTTGCAAATGCGGTTGATAGCGGCAGTTTCGTGGGAAAGGGAGAGATCGAGACAGGAGATGAACATTTCCACACTCGCCTTCTCCAAAATCGAATCGTCGATGTTTCCCTGAATGCCATCTGTTTAGGTTAGCTGAAGGATATATTAACCAATGAGAGCAGTCCTTTAAGATAGCGGAAAACCAATTCTACCGAAATAGGCTGTTCTGGAGCTTCTGTTGCATATTCTGAAACTATGTAACTTAAAATTCAACCAAGTTAGCTTAATTTCGAGGCTGGACTAGCCCGTGTGTATAAAAGGAATATAATTCGAAAAAGAAAATCTTTTCTGAGTAAAAATTTTGGCTCTTTCAGTCTTACACATTTTGGTATACCCCTCCCAATCCTATGCGTCCGTCTGAGCTAAGGTGTGTGGATAAAGTAATGTTACGTAATGTGGGGTAATGGGATGCACTGTTAAATAAGGAAAAACAATGTTAGGTAAGGTATGATAAGGCACTAGGTAAGGCAAGTTAATGCAGAATAAGGTAGGGCAGAATATGGTTATGTAATAACCTTACGAACTAAACTTCTTAAGACGGGTAGGATCGAAAAATACATATTTGACGGTATTTTGGCTCTCTTTTGTCCTACCCGTCTGAAAAATTCAATAAACCCGTAGTTACATTTACAATATACCAGTCATAAACCAAAATTCCGTCCGAAATGACAGTATGGGAAGCTAAGATAAGGTTTGGTAGTAAGGTATGGAGTAAGGCAGTGGAAACGTCAGGCTAAGTTCAGTTATAATAAAGTAATGTAAAGTAAGATAGGGCAAGGTAAAGTAAACTAAAATAATACAGCAAAAAGTGAGATAAGGTAGAGTATGTTAAGTAAATGAAGGGCAAGATAAAACAAGGCAAGTTAAGGTAAGACAGAGTAACGTAGCGAAAGTAAAGTAAAGTGAGGTACGGTAAGGTGACCATATATCATCTCCGGACGGGCACATTTAATTCGGACAGGTAAAATATTTATTTGGGAACTGAAAAACGGAGCTCTAGCCTACCTGCAGTAGTCGATTGGCCATCCTCACTCAATAGCAATCGCATGGCTGTCAGAAGAGCCTTCTCCTCAATATAGCAAGGATCCTTCATGTATGCAGTGGGAGGTTTTGCCAACTCTTTCCTCTCAGACCAACCGTCCGATTTCTCAGATTCCTCTCTAAACACCAAGAAGTACTTGAAGCTATCGTCTACCCACTTCGATTCCTTCCTCACTCCATTATCAACATCGCTTTTCTCCTCCTGCTCCGTTTTCATAACAACGGATGCCAGCTTCATTTCCTCGTCTCCTTTCAGCTCCTTTAGCTTCTCCAGCAACAGTTTCTTTGTTCTCCTAAATTTCAACTGTTAATTGAAAGATCCTCTTTTTACAGCAACGCCTTCCTTATGTAGTACTGGATGATTGTCACAATGAGAGTGATGCAGAAGATTGTTGCCACGATGGCTACGGGCAGGGATAGCCTGCAAGAAATCAGTAAGAAAACTTGTCAAAAAAGCAGAAAATATATAGCCAGAAGAATATTTTCGCTTACCAAGTGCCCCAGTCTCCCTCCCCACTCGGATCGTTCCTGAAGACATCAGTACCGTTGGTATATGTAGAATTGTTGATTATAGGAGTGACCTCTGGTTTTACAGAAGTCTCAATGTAGTTCCTGAATCAAAGAAAGGACAGCTGAAAAGAGGCAGATATCTTACATTTATGAACTAACACTACAACTGTTCGATGGAACAAATGGAGAGAGAATGGGGCGACATATGTCATTTGCATAAGTCATTTCTTCTGAAAACTCCCGCTAAGTTGGTCGAATGGACCAAATGGTGCTTTTTGAATATAGCCTCAGGCACCCATCGAGGAACTTGCTTTTTAAAATCAGCTAAGCATTCACTACCATTCAGTAGCAAGGTCATGTGTATTCCAAGAGATAGTTCATATACTCCTCGCCAAAGTTACTTCACCAAAAGGACTGCTAACGTTTGGCTGAGTATCAAACCCTGCAAAATTCTACTTTCAATCATTTTTGTTTTACCGTCCGAATAATCAACAATCCCATCCGAATGAATATACCGATTCCACCTCGATATACCTGATGAACCCAAAATGTAATATGATGTAAAGTAGAGTAAAATCAGGCAGTGTAAGGTAAGGAAATTCAGCTAAGGGCAAGGTAAGTTTAGTTAAGCAAACGCGATGTAAAGTGTGGTGTAAAGGAAAGTAGGGAAAAGTTAAGTAATGGAAGGTAAAGTTACGAATAGATTGGAACGGGAAAACTTCTTGGAACGGGTAAAGAAAGTTTCCATAGAAACAATACTACAAAACACGGATGGACGTATCTTTGGCATAAAAGTTCATAAAAGTGTGAATGTGAACCCATTAGCAGATTTTGGACGTAGAATTTTCAGTTGTGGTAGAGCTGTTCAAAAATGCCACCCTAACCAGAAAAGCAAGTGGCTTAGGACAGTTGAGCATCTCGTAATTTCATCTGCTGGATACTGTAGTTAAAGTGGATACAGAAGCTAAAAGGGTTCAAAACAACTAGAGCTATGGCCGGGGATATCAAATGACGGGCTGGCACGGCGGACCGGGTCGAGGAATTTTTGGGCCGGCCGGTACGTCCGTCACGTCTGAAGGGGAAAATATTAAATTTTCAATAAATCTGTACAACTATTTCGAACCCCTTCAAACTACTTAATTGTGTTTATAATTAAAATATAAGTCAATAACAAAAAGCGCAAAAATGGACTTCACCTAACCCTGGTCGCGTGGGGGACTGGTTGGCCCAGGGAGATGGGCCGAGAAGGGTCGCCCCGGGACGAGCCGAGCAAAATTATCCACACTTCTGTCTACATTTTTACGAAGGGTTTCAATGTACGTGCTTGTTTTTTTGAGCTGTTAGCACAGTTGGATGACTGAAAAGGGGAAGGTGATTGTGGCTACCACCCACACGGACCAATGCGGGAAAATGCCGACAGTGTTTCTCGACATTTGTGTCCTTTACTGTCTGCCGCAACCGTTTGCTTTATACAGTTCAGAGAAATGTCTAAAAATAAAAGTGACTCACCTAGTTTGTTGTTTGATCAAGACCTGGTAACAAACAATTTACACCAACACCATTTGGCGGACAGTGATTACTACAAATGAAATCTAGCGTGGGACTCTCATTCCACTTCGAACCTCGAGATGGTGATGTACATCAATACAGCGACTGGATCTTTCTGGGTCCAGTCCTGATCTCTATGGGAGCAGGTCTACCCATTCACTACATTATGATCTACTTACTACTCACAGCGAAAGCTGCTATCAATAACTATCAGAAAGGACTGATTTGTCAAAGTATTAATGACATTATTAATGCTATTGGAACCGCCGTATTCTCCCTGGTTAGTCTTAACAGAAGATCCGATCGTTCGATTTTCAGAGATATATAAACCCAAGATATCTTAGTACTACTGTGTCAATGTGTTTTTATTTTCTGAACACATTCACAAGGGAAATAACATTTTCCATCGTCACTCTGACTTCAATCCATTGGAAGACGATTTTTGAAAAGTAACCAGTGAAACACACACACACACACACACACACACACACACACACACACACACACTTCTTTTAGATCGAAATGGGTCGACTTCATCTTCACCTTCACAGTTATCTTGACTACAGTAATCTTTCTATTTGAACAGTTCTTGCGAAACTTAACAATGACTTTCCGCCTTGTCCGCTGCAGCATTTGCGATCAGGTTTTTACAAACACGTTCCAAATTTTAGCGATTTTTAGTACTTTTACTCAACATATGTACTTATTTATGGCTCGCTGCGTGGATACATCTTGGTTTTAATAAATGTCTTCTGTTTCGTAAAGATCAAACGATATGGCTGCTTATTCTGCAGTTGTGGCTAAAAGTAAGCAGAAGATGTCCTACAGTCTCCTGATCAAGGTTTGTTGAGCTTTAGAAGAATGTTCGTCTTTCAGTCGTTATTATTTCTGTCGAGTAATCTCGTTGGCGATTTGCGACCCCTGGTTGTTTATATCGCACACGAAAAAACCCAAAAATGGGCTTTATACCTCAATTTTCAAGATGTTTCAATCTGGTGCACAAATGTAAGATTTACGTACAAGTTTTGTTATTCAATTATTCAGTACAACAATATTTTCTACGGCGTGTACCCCTTCATTGACGGTGTGCTGACATGGTGGTCAATTTCTGGGCTTCTTAATGAGCGAAAAGAGGAAAAGAAGAAGTCATGGACTTAGAAATTGAAATTGACTTGTTTTGACTTGTTGAACTTTTCTGTAAATTGTTCCCACTCGTCAAATACGATTAAGCCGTAAAAGTAATTTGTTGTTGTCGACAATCAATTCGGCGTTTTTGCCTTTTAAACTTTGGACTTTCCTGCTAGTTTCCGGCAAAACTATGACAGGCGGAAAATTTTAAAACAAATCAGTGGATGTCAAGATTTGGAGGCCATTAAGAAAGTCTCAGAGGATTGAGCCCATATATCAAAGTTACACCAGCACACGGCAACCCGTTGAGAATGTGTCTGCCGCGAACGGGCTCCACTCAAGTAGTCCTTTAAGTCTGTGTTTGTCTTTGAAGCCACGGGGGTTTCAGAGGTCCGTTTCCACAAACCAAAATCCAGGGTCTAGACGAATTTGGGTATTATACTCTATTGCGATGGGTCGTGATCTTTTCCCGTAAGAAATAGAATAATATAACAAAAAGAGACATAGGAAGAGATAGATAGATAGAT
>JYHL01009262.1:0-10110 GCA_000934875.1 Oscheius sp. MCB
TCCTCACTGATCGCTTTTCAGTCTCACTCACTCACAAACTCACTCACACACTCACTCACAAACTCACTCACAAACTCACTCACAAACTCACTCACTCACATTCATTCCTCACTCCTCAATCAGTATCCATCCCTGCCCTGCCTTCCTCACTGACTGCAGCCACGTGGTGCATCAACTCTCTCTCTCTCTCTGTGTCGTGTTTCCCTCTCCTCTCCAACATTCCGTGTGTATGTCTGTGTTTGGCGCCGTCGCCATCCAGTCGATGTTAGTGAATATGTACTTAGTTATCAAACAAAGAGAGTGGGTTACGGTATGAGGCGAACAGGCAAAACAACTGATACGGCAAGGAAGAAGAACAACGACACTACTCACAACCGAACACGTCGCTGCAATTAAGCCACACCCATTCTCCGAATTCTTAAGTCATCCTCACGCCTCTCAAAAGCAGATGTCTCGCTTATATCGGTTGGTATGACTCGCTTATGAAAGAAGATTTACTATTTTTTAGCTTCTAGTGATGATTCAGAAATACGAGCCACTCACTTTCGAAACTTACGATATTCGCTGTGGTCAAAGAACGTCACGTGGAGCAGTTGGAACATGTCAACAAGACCGCACGGGTTACAGAGACACTTCGAGCTGTGGCCTGATTGACAATTAGGAGCTGTGGCCTTTCAAAGCAGTTTTCGCCCTTCTCCTGACTCCCGTCACAGTTTTATTTGTTTTCTGTGTCCTTGGAGTCATTTTAGTTCTTGCTATAGCCTTACTTGTGGCTGTCGTTAGATCAGTGGCAAGAGCATCATTCATCCCGGGCTTTCATTGGAACTCACTGTGGTCTTTGTAGAATCTTTTAGAACACGTTTTGCCTTTTCTGGTTCAACAAAAAAAAAGCCACAGAGGCCACAGCGGCCTTGATAAGACGTCCGTTGATGCGCCGTGGCTCATTCACTTCCTAAAGCTGTGGCGCTGTGACAGCTGTGACATAAGCACCATCGTGCTGTGGTAGCTGTGGTTTTGTGCTTACCTTAGTTTTTGCAGCTGTGGCCATTTTCCCTACCGCTGTGGCCAAGTATCACCTCCAAAGTGGCAAAAAGTCTCACTGTGGCAATGCGTTGTGGCTCTCTAACCACCGCTCTAAACTCCATCCGTACCCTTCAAACCAGAGTATCCTTTTCGCTACGGGACCATTCCTTACCTTCCAACCTCAGTTTACCACAGTGACTGACTGCGTTTCGTAAACAATGTAGGTGTGGCAGAAATGGTTTCTCGAGCTTTCCCTCTACCTTACCTTACATTAAAATTACGCGTTACCTTACCTTCCGTATTCTATCTCTCTCTCTCTCTCTTTCTGTCTTCTATTTCTCTCTCTCTCTCTCTTTATTTTTCTATTGTCTCTCTCAATTCCAGAATGATTAGATCTGCCGCCCCTACAATGGTTCCCCATCGAAGAAAGGCCGCCTCCCTCGACGAAATACTAGAGGTGCCAAAATCCCCCAATCTAAGCCTTTCTACCAATAAATTCAGTCAAAAAAAGCTGCAGGAATGTTCGCATTGAAGCAGGAATTCTCCCGTCTCCTTCTGAAGAAGAGAGAATTTCTGGCGAGGCAGAGAAGAGGCAGTTTACTTGTGGATCCACCACCTATCGCAGACGATCATCCGATGAAAGAGTGAGTTTTGGGCAATTGAGGGTTGCACTTAAAGGGCGAGCAGTATCAAAAGGTAAACAGTCGTTTGGCTGCCTTAGAAATGCTAGCAGGTAAGAAGAGTAACAACATGCGAATAGGGAAAATCGAGTGAATGAGTGAGTGAATTGAGGTAAGGTTTTTGGGCGCGGCTTCAGTGCGGTTAAACCCAAATGACGATTTCAGATTTGCCTCGTTCTACCGCAAAGTCTCCAACGCTCCGATGAGTAAAGAAGAACACCCAGCCCAACTGAAGCTAATCGAACAAGTGATCCAAGAGTCGATGGTGGTGGAGTGGCCTCGTTCCATACCCACAGAAGGAGGAGTGGAAGTAGATATGGCTCCACTAATCCACCGTGCCAGAAACGTAGTCAAGTGTCGAACAAGTCACCCAACCATGAGAATCAAGTGAAATTTAGTTTAAATTTGAATTTCAAAGGGATAATTCAGAGTTTTCGCCATTTCCGACGATCCAGATACGTCTTTGCTGAGGGCTCCGCCTACAATAGAGGCGTTTTTCAGAGCCACCCTTGTGAAGTTGTCCAGCGAAGGAGGGGAACCGAGGTTTTTATTTGAAATGTGAAGTTAAAAATTTTATTGTTAATTTCAGACAAGTAGCTGGTAGAATGATCCTGACACAGAGGGAAGGGACGGCCGCTTCAAAGATTCCGGAACAGAGTGGGGCCAGTGTGACAGCGGATGGGAAATTGATTGCAAGTCAGGTTAGTTGACATGTCAAAAAGAGCTGTGGCCCTCTGTGGATTTGGGCTGTGGCTCCCAGGGAGCCACGCTAATCGAACAAGTGATCCAAGAGAGAACAGCTGTGGCCCAGATGGCCTCAGCCGTACGCCCTGTTATGGCTTGAAAACGATTGCGATGTCAGGTTGTGACCTGCGCTGTGGCTCCACGAAAGTTGATGTGGCCCGTTTTGGCGCACCCTTCGGTGGGTATGGAACGAGGCCACAAGGTTAGCATCTGTGGCCTCCTGTGGTCCTCACCGCCGTATATAGTGGAGTGAAAAAGATGGAAGTGGCCGCTGTGGCCTGGAGTATGTATGAGGTTACAGGGGAAATATCAATTGTTGCTAACTACCGGCCGTATAAAATCCAATAAGCCACAGCGACCACAGGAGGCCACAGCTACAACAGCAAAACATATTTGCAGGCTGCATCAGAAGCACACACTTACGTTATTCTCGACCAAATGAATGAATCTGCTGCCCGAACGACGCCACTTCGCTTTGAAAATGGAGTTCTTTGCGCCACTTTTCCGGAAATGGTAAAAGGAGAAAGAAAGAAAGAGAGAGAGAAAGCGAGAGGAAGAGAGAGGCAGAAAACTTCTTCTTTAGGGAGTAACCCTCAACTCCATGGTCGACAGGCGCCAGTTGGCTACCCGCTACGCCATCCAAATAGAGTGTGCTCTAAACGTAGACAACAAACTAATTGTAAATCAGGTAACTTAACTTTCTTTTTCAAATTTTGAAAAAAAAACTATAAAATTTGTTAATTTCCAGATACTTCTCTCCCACGCCTTTCTGATCGCTATCACCAATGATCAGACGGAACCTCTACTTCAATCCATCTTCTGGAGCCGATTAGCTGATCCGGCTGAACAACCTGTAAGTTTTTGCAACTGGCTTTCAAATTTAAGCTCGATTGAAATTGAAAATAATATCAATCGATTGAATCGCAATTATCGATTTAGGAAACAGTGGATCCACCTATTGAGACGCCCCTCCGGTGGGCGGAGCTTCGAGCGGCGCTGACAAACTTCATCCGGGCCCAGCTGGTTCAAGCCAGACAGTTGCATCATCATGAACTGTGTCATCTACAGTGTATGATTCTACTTCCCAGGTGAGACAACAGCAGAGGGCCACAGCGCCACTGCAGCGGCACAGGGCCACAGCAAAACAGGGCCACAGTGTCACAGCTACACAGCTACACACTCATTCAGAGACACAGTGGACTAACCACTTTAAGAACGGGCCACAGCGGACCTTAGTAGGCCGCGGAAAACCAACACCACAACGCAAAGAAAAGCCCGGGGCCACAGCGAGCTCCCTTTCAAATGCATTTGGGCCACAGCTAAAGACTACAGCGCGGAATCACATTTTTAATAAGCCACCGCGGCACAGTTTGTGCGAGGTTGTCACACATCGTTACCACGCCGCGGTTTCCGTCATGCCACTACCGGGCCCCAGGCACAGCACAAGGCCATAGCGCACTAGACAGCGAGCCACAGCTGAAGACCACAGCCCCGAAAAATGTGAATGAAAGGCCGTACCACCACAGTTAGTGTCACAGTTATACAGGGCCACAGTGCAGGGCGCTCTTTTTGAATCCCATTGGGCCACAGCTGACCTCTAAAGTTTAGAGTGATTCGGTGCCAGTCTGTAGCAGAGGTAGCACTACTGGAGACGGAAATGTTCGGTTCCGCTAGGGGTCAGTCTACGTCCAGGGAACTTCGAGACGCCTCAAGGGAGTTAAGGGACAGGCTACTAGGTGAACAGGTTCAGGCCGACTTACTTGTGGAAAGACACGAATTTATGCAGGTGGGAATTAAAATTTTTATGAAGTTAAAGTGAAATTCATTCAGGATAAATGCATTTCCATCCTTGACATGGCTACAGAATTGGCTCACTCGCCTTGGCTTTGGTTGTTCCGGGTGTGTGAGATGATTCAGGATGTAGGACACAGGTTGGGAATTTTATTGGTCACTTTATCACGTGCTCACGTGTTTATATACTCACATGCTCATTTGCTCACTCACTCACTCACGAACTCACGCCGCGCGGTCTCTCTCTCTTATCTCTTATCTCTCTTCTCTCTCTCCTCTCTCTCTCTGTCTCTGTCTCTTCTCTCCCTTCATCTACTTCTCAGATTGTGCCCAAGTCCCCAGATGATCGACAAAAAGTCATCGAAGACCAAGAAACAAATGGCGGCTTCTGAAGAGTATCAAACCATGTGCAGTCTCTTTAACAAAGGGTATGATCTCCTTGGTACTTAGAAACGTTAACCTTAGATTGCTAACCCTGGCTAGTGTACACACTGCCGGGCATGCCTTCCGTCACGCCGGTGACGACTCCAGAGGCGCTTTGTTGATCAGGTTCTGCGATGAGAACAGTGGCTACTTCTCTGTGGGTTTTGGAGTAGACGAAAGGTAATTTTTAGTTTTAAAAAAATAAATCTTTTAATTTCAGTGGTCAAACAACAATTGGATCAGTTTCCTCTGACCATGTGAAAGACTTCAAACAGGGCTTAGCTGAAGTATTGATTGATGAATCTTACCCGGCCAAGTTCGACCGAATGATGAGATTGGAGCCGAATTCCGAAGACCAGTCGCAAATTACGGTATCACTTCATAGGTATGCTAAGAGAGATTAAGGATCCGGGTAAGGTTAAGGCAGAGAGAAGGTAAAGTTAATTTTAAGGTAAGATTGAATTAGGCTAAGGCAAAAGTAAGGTAAAAGTAAAAGTAAAGGTTGAGTTTAAGGGAAGGGTTGGGATAGTGGGTAAGGGTAAAGCTAAAGTTAAGGCTAAGGTACATCTCTTTTTCCAGAAAGGAGCTAGTTTTCCACAACTACACCACGACCCGTACAAGAAACGATACCGTGCAAGTTATGGACACTGAAACCCAAAGGGTGAATCCTCTTTCTGGAGAGAGACTGGAAAGAGCACCATTAGCAGCTCTCACAGCCCTGGGAGTACCGCATCTTGGACAAGGTAACTAAGGTTCCGTAACTTTAAAGAGTAACTGTTTTAGAATCAACAACGCCCGTACCTTGGCCTGCACATTTGCTTGTGCTTTTCCAGCAACACTTGGCCAATGTTAAGGTTCCAGAAGGCTTCAATGTGGGCACTCTTCTGGCTCAGAGCTGTGCTGAGGGGTGAGTAGAGAGAGCAAAGGGGCGAGAGAAAAGACAGAAGAAAGAGAGAGAGAGAGAGAGAGAGTGAGGGAGAGAAAGAGAGATAAAGAGAGAGAGAGAAAAAAATGAAAGAGAGAAGAAAACTTTGACGTTTCAGAGAAGAGGCTTCAGAAGACGATGACACGGAATAGCCCTCACCACCCTCTTTCCCTCTCCCCTACCTCTTCAGCTAGTCTTTCCCCCGCATAGTGATGTGATCTAGTCTCCGGGTCAAAATAAACTTGTTATTTGTTCTGTCATGGTGAAACTGATCCGTTATGTGAGAGGGTCTTAGTTCATTATAACTTAGCTGGTTAGGTTGTAGTTTACGTAATACATTTATTATTCTTCTTTTAACCGTAATAAGGCAAGGCATTTTGTAAATTGAATGAAATTTGAAAGCTGCTTGAATCCCCATTCCTTGAATACTGTCCTTGAGGTGGTTGGTACTGTGGCTGGTACTGTTGAGGTTGGTTGTACTGTAACACAGGATACTGTTGGTCCCTTTGTGGAGTCAGACCCTGTTGCTCTTGAGACTAAACATAGTTTAAATTATCATTAACATGCCATTGTTCACCTGTTGTACAATTGGAGTGACTTGTTGTTGGAAGACGTCTCTGGCTTGTTGACCGTATCCCGTTTTCTGGGTGGCGGTTGGGCCCAAGTCACAGTAGTTGTAGTTTGATCCCGTGGTTGGCTGCCAGTTGTTCACTTGGCTAAATGCCCGCTTGGTAAAAGATATAATGGGTGAATTACCCTTCTTTGGCAAATTGGGTCCATCGGTCGCCCATTTGGTCGGCTACCTTTCGATCTTGGGCAGTTGGGGTGGTTTGGGACCAGATGGTCTCACTCATGAATAGGAAGATCTGGTCAGTTCCTTTAGTGACAGCTAAACAATGGACCGTTGGTCTCTCTCTCTCTCTCTCTCTCTCTCTCTCTCTAAACCCACGTTGCCAATTGCCCGTCTGCGGTTGTCCCTGTCTGCCCAACTGCGAAACGTAAGTAAATTGATACACCCTAACCACAGTATTCCCATTTTGGGTAAATTGATCGATTGCTGTCGCAGTTTGGCTTACAATTCCTGCATCGGATGTAATCTACAGTATGATAATTAGCGTGTAGGGTACATTTCTTACCGTAGACATGGTTCGGAGTGACGTTACGGTGTCAGGGGAGAGTTGTTGATTCGATGGCTGAATGAAGTCAAATTTGTATTTACGAAAGTAGGAGTACCTGGTTGTACTGCGCTACAGAACCCTGATTACCGTAACCCTGCTGGTTACTGTAACCTTGTTGGTTACCGTAGTTTTGTTGGTTTCCAATCTGTGAATTTTGATTTCGGCCTGTGTAGTCGTAAACTCTTCCGTCTCCTGGGATAACAGTGGTTCTGAAAAACTCTCTCTTTGTCTATGCCTCTCTCTCTCTCTCTCTCTCTCTCTCTCTCTCTCTCTCTCTCTCTCTAAAACCCACGTTGTTGGAGCAACAGGAGTAACATTGTAATTCTGTGCAATTACGTTTTCAATCTAAAGATTTGTAAAAATTTTATTAAATTACAGTATACCTGGTTCTGAGCTTGGGGGTCGACCTTATTCTTCCTAGCAAAGTCAACCATCCAGTTATTCAGCATGTCTCCCTCACTTTCTTTGGTAGCATCGCCGTTTGCAATCAATTTAAATGCTTCAAATTACAATAAATGATGAGGCTGTAGTATACAGTTACCGTAATCAGCATCCTCATCTTGTACGGTACCAATGATGATTGGGATAGGAGGGCGGCGGGAGGCTAGACGGTCAGGAGAGTCGGGGAGGAAGTAGTTGTCACGGACTATCAGCCAAGTGGCTACTTTCTTCTGGAAAGAGTATTTCTTCTCTCTCTCTCTCTTTGTTTCTTTCACACACTTCTCTCTCTCTCACCGCTCTCTCTCACTCTCTCTCTCTCTCACTTTCTCTTCCTATCACTCACTCACCCCTTGCGTCTGAACAATGAAGTCCACACTGTAGTTATTCAAGCAGTTCTTCAAATTCCCAACATTGCCTGAGGCCCATTGAGCCGCAGTCACATTACAGAGCTAAATCCGTGTTACCGTAACCTTTACTTCTTACCTGCTGAGCCAACTGTTGACTTGGATTCACAAAAGCTTGGTCATATTGGGCATTGGCGCCATTGTATCCCACATTTTGGTTGTTATTAGAACTTTGTTGTTGTTGCTGCTGTTGGTTGAAGTTTTGTCCATTGTAGTTCGACTGTTGGTTGTCAGAGTAGTAGCCATTGTACTGTTGACCTCCTTGGTTCACAGGAGTGTACTGTAGCCCAGGGTCACGTTGAAGCACAGGCATAGCTGTTGTAGTGGGCTCGGTTACTGTAGGGGTAGTTCCATCGTTTGAATAGCAGCTGGCGATAGTTCCACTTTGGATGATTGCTTGCTGGAAGAGGTCTGAAATGATGGTTAAGAGTGGCTAAGACAGAAACCGAGAGAGACACAAAGAGACAGGGAGAGAGGCAGAGGGAGAGGCAGAGAGACATTGGCACAGAAAAATAGAGAGAGGGTTAGAATCAGAACCAGAGAAAGAGGGAGAGAGAGATAGAGAGAGACCCACTCTGACTCAGTGGAGAGAGTGTGTGTGCATCAACAGCACAAGCTCCATCCCCTTGTCCAGCAAGTGTCACTCGGTTTGGATCTCCTCCAAACTGTTGGATATTCTGTTGCACCCACTGGAGCACCAGAACTTGATCCAACATGCCATTATTCGATTGAAAACCCATTGCAGTGGTAGAGAAGAATCCTGAATTAATTTTTTTTTGAAAATGCTCTACTAAATGTACCCAAAGCTCCCAATCGGTACTGAAAAGTGACAACAACCACTCCTCTGCTCACCAGATTTCTCACAGTTCCCTGAAAATTAGATTTGAAAAGTTAAAACTTACAAAAATGTTATTAAAATTTGACATTTCGTTGAAAATGAAGCGAGATATGCATATTTTGATGGTGGGCGCGGGATTGGCACGCGGCTGTTGCAGGGGCAATTGCTGTAACTCCCGTCGTTTCCAATGAAATTTCAATATTAACAAATAGTTTTGTAGGTTTTGAAATGCTCTATTTGAAATAAACATATTTCTATTTTGCTTACCTTCAGCTGTGACTGATCCGTTCCTCCCGCACTCAACCCATCGGATCCATCAACAAATACCATTACTGCCATAGAAGCTGACTGATTAGTTTGTTGGGTGAATACATTAAGGTATAGGCAATCTTCGTTCATATAAGAGCCAGCTGCCGTTTGGGGACACTTTGGGCGGTAGTAGGTGGCGTCGTAGACCTGTTGGGGGTAGGAACGCATGGGTTGAGGTGCCTGAAAGTGAAGATTTGAAAAATTAGAACAGGTTTTAAAGGCTGGCGGGATTGCGTCCCGCCACGTTTAATAAATGTGGATATGCGGAATCGCAACTTGAGCGTTTTCCGCGCCAAAAGTATCACAGCAATAAGGTAGATGAATTGACCATAGCCACAGCGATGAGCCACGGCGGCCATAGCGATGAGCCACAGCGAACACAGCAATGGGCCACAGCGGCAACAAAAATGTGATGACGTGCCACAGCGATCAAAACAAACAGTTACAGCCACAGCCTTGAGCCACAGCGGTGCGCCACAGAGGCCACAACTACCACAGCAGCGACATGTTTGCTTTGAAAGCGCCACTTCTCAGGAATCTCTTAACAAATACGCGGCGGCGAGTAAAAGCTGTCAAAGTTGCGTAAATATTGCCCTTCGAACGCGCTGTGACTAACTGTTGACAGCCTCTTTGATTATTGACAGCTACTAGGGCCCGGGCAGGCTCTGGCTGGCCCATTTTCACATTTTCTGAGACCGGGCCGGCCTACAGTCATACCTGGAAACGTAAGTCACCAACAGGTGCTTGTGCATATGGAATCCCCAAAAATACGTCAGCCTGGCCATAGTAGAGCTGATTACGGTCATTACCTTAAACGATTAACTTACTTTAAGGTCATTGCTAGAAAACTACCGTAGTTGACTGTTTTTCCCTGGACTACTCCTTGTGAAGTGGGGACGGAGACGAAAGACTGCTGGGAGGAGGCAAGGGAAAGGAGGCATAACAAGGGGATCATCTGGAAAAGAAAATTGGCAAAATAACTGAAAATTGCGAAATTTGATTGTTTTTCATAAAGCAAAAGAAGAAAATGAGATTTCGCTTGGTGATGAATCAAACCCCCGACCTTGCGAACAAAAGTGAGGGTGGAGGCAGGCACCTCATGACAACTGTTGCAGGGGATTGAATAGGAAGAAGGTTAAAGGGAACGGTAAGAACTGGTAGTGTTGCAGAACACAGTGGCAGAAACTAACTGACAACCGGGTGCCAGCTCGCAACTCAAACAGTCGTTGTTTGGTCTGGAATGACTCGCTCGCGGCTGGCAGCAAAGACGTCACCAATTGAAACGGAGGCGGGATTTTGGAATAAATTGGATCAGAAATTAGAAATGAGTCATTTCATCCTCTCTCTCTCTCTC
>JYHL01009538.1:0-10992 GCA_000934875.1 Oscheius sp. MCB
GACCATAAGCGAATTGTATAGTGGGGGATTACGCCAAATATGTCCGTTTAAACAAGAACATCCATAAATTAACCACAAATTAGAATACGGATCAACCGTTTTCAGAAAAGGCCCCTGGCGATCACTTTTCGATCCGCTCTCTACAGGAATTGCCACGGCAGGGGATATTTCCCCAATTCCATCCCGTTATCTGCCCATCTCTGCATCCTCGCCAACCAACCTTTCCAGATCGGGTCTTCGGCAGCCCGGGTGCCTCCTGGATCACATCCGGCACGGCGATGGCGCCAATCTTCGTGCGAACCTGCGCCTTCAGCTCGGCGACCAGTGCTGGAGTGAGCTTCTCTCCTTGGTTGAGAGTGACGAAGGCGTAGGGGAAGGAGCCCTTTATGTCGTGAGGAGCGGCTACGACAGCAGCCTCGGCGACCTTCGCGTGGGCCACCAGGGCACTCTCTATCTCGGCGGTGGACAGCAGATGGCCGGACACGTTCATTAGGTCATCCACTCGGCCGGTGATCCACAGATAGCCGTCCTCGTCGCGACGGGCGCCGTCGCCGGTGAAATAGTAGCCGTTGAATGGGGCAAAGTACGTCTTCACGAATCTGAAAAGGAGGGCGTAGATAGTACAAAATAAGGGAATTACCGGCTCTCGTCGCCGTAGACTCCTCTGAGCATGCCTGGCCATGCCCTGTCGAAGCACAGGTTGCCCTCTCCAGGACCTTCGATGATGCGGCCCTCGCCGTCCAGCAGCACAGGGTTTACGCTGAAGAAAGGGTAGGTGGCGGAGCCGGGCTTCGTCGGAGTGGCACCGGGCATGGGGACAATCATGTGGCCTCCCTGAAAATGGCAATTTAATTAAATCTTAGGATGATAAATTTAGGTATTTCTTCGTCTACAAACTCAATTTTCCCTGGTAGGTGTCTTCAGTTAAGCCCCCATGTGAAGCCTGCGTACATGGTTGAGTATCTAATGTTTTTGCACTAAATGTGCAAAAACATTAGATAGAACGAGAGAACAAGATCACAAATTGGGTTTATCCATTTTCTCCTGCTACAACGTTTACAGTATGCGGAAAAGCGTGGGAGACTTAATATTATTTTCCCGTTTACATCATCTCCTCCTGCGTGTCTAACAACTGCCTCCGCTGACCCTGGTTCCACTGGCTCTTTCCGAACAGCAGTTGCCTCACCCGTACAACATCGGTACCTACACGACAAGGGGTTATAAAAGCGATGGCGCATAGGGCAGCTATTGGTGTCCATATGTCTGGGCTTGGTCACAGATCGGTCCGGGCTTCTAGGGCATCTGATGGTGGAGTGGTCCGATATGACCCTTCGCTTTTTGCCATTTCCCGTCCAATTACAGTATTCCCTTACCGTCTCCGTCTGCCAGTAGGTGTCCACAACGGCGCATTTCTCCTTTCCGACCACTCCGTAGAGCCACTTCCAGGCGGCTGGGTTGATGGGCTCTCCGACGGTTCCCAGGATCTCCAGAGAGTCACGTGAGCACCTGAAAAGCCTTCAGTCGTCATCCATCACGGCGTTTCCTCACCCTTCGACCCATTTGTCGCCCAGGGCCATCAACGCTCGCACAGCGGTGGGTGACGTGTACAGCTTGTTCACCTGGAAACACGAAGATAAGAGCATCCTCACGCCATTGCACACGTACTACGAACAAAAGGTCATTTCCCCCATTGCTTCCAATATAAAAATAAATAAAAACCTTGTATTTGTCGGTGACTTCCCACATGCGTGCGGGTGTGGGGTAGGTGGGCACTCCTTCGAACCAAACGCCGGTCATTGCGTTCATCAGGGGACCGTAGAGCAGGTACCTGAACCCCTTGCCTGAAGCTGTGTGGGTAATTGACCCACGAGTGGCCGGTGATCCATCCGCAGTCGGCCGTGCACCAGTAGACGTCTCTCTCGGACTGGGCGTCGAAAGTACACTTGGTGGTGAAGTAGGAGTACACCATGTAGCCGGCCGTCGTGTGCTGGATTCCCTTCGGCTTACCGGTCGAACCACTGAAATTACCACATTTTGTATTTGTCTTTGGTGTATTTTTCATTTCCTCGTCATAAACTAGCCCCTGGTTATCAATTTTGTTTTTGCCATTCGGCGCTGTTGCCATCGAAACAATAAGCATCAACGGTGTTTTCGGTAACTGATTCCATAATTGGGAACCTGTTCCACGCCCTCACAACAAGGAAACATATTAGGTGCACAGAGAAAATATCGATAGGACCACAAGGGCTCCTTCACATCCTAAGATATTTAGGGAATTTACATGAAACAATCGATGTATGGGGCCATACTTGCCAAATTCATCAGAATTCAACTGATAGGATGTCAGGATACTCCTATTATGAAACGGGCCTTTTCTAAGATCATTCCATTTGCATGTGTGTATTAAATATCCTCGTCTTCCTCTGCATGTCTAACCGTCGTCGCTGTTCAAACAGTCCCCACTGGCTAATTTCGCTCAGCGGTTGCCTCACCCGTACCATCTTGGCGCCTCCCCGACAAGGGGATATAAAAGGTGCACTTGCTCATAAACGGTGTTCCTTCGTATCCGCAGTTCCGAGGGCACTAAGGTCTGTGTGCTAGCCTAGGGGCATCTTGAAGGTCGGGGTGGTCCGCTTTGACCCCTTCAACCTTTTGCCATTTCACTTCATAAGCGTAATTATTCTTTTATTGTCATTCATTCTCGTTGAGAACACCCAAAATCTGCCCAATTTCCACCCGTCTATGCCCAAATTAGCCACAAATTAGTTGCAGCTCCAGTTATTTTCGTAGAATCCAATTACGCCTGCCCTCGAGGGAATCACAAAACGGCGAGAGTTCTCCCCATGTGTGGTCCCTTTTCCTCCAAAATGAGTCAAACTCCCCGTGCCTCGTAGGCTATCCCCGATGGAGATATTCTCGCACAACCGCACTGGCATCGATGTAGTCCCGTGCGCCGTGTTTTTGCTACGTCGATTTCACGCCGCCAGGGCGCACACAGAAAAGAGAATAATAAAAGGGAAGCCCCCGCACGCATACATAACAAGCATCTACATCTCAGATGAACACTTGTGGCAGAATGTGGGATTTATTGAGATTGTAGGCTAAAGGGCCTGCCCGGGCTGAATGTTTGGTTTCGGGTCGGCCCGGGTTCATTCTTATAGCAATCTTATTCTTTGACTTACGATGTATAAAGGAGGAAGAGCGGGCTCTCGGCCTCCATCCACTCGACGGGTGACTCCACTCCCTTGTACTTGGCCATCTCCGTGTCGTACAGGTGGTCGATGGTCGTAGGTGTCCATTTCTACAATTACAGTATCCATTAATCCACAATCTACCGTACCTTGGGCTTGGAGGCGCCGTGGGGAAGGGTGACGCGGTCAAGGTGTTCCACCACAATTACGGATTCCACCCGTACGGCATCGGCGGCTGCGATTTGGACGGCGGCGTCGGTGATCGTCTTCAGGTCGACGGGTTTCGAGCCACGGAAGACACCGTCGGCGGTGACCACAACACGGCAGTTGGCGTCGACTACACGGGCGGCGAGGGATTCGGCGGAGAAACCGGCGAAAACGACAGAGTGCATGGCTCCTGAAATGGAGAGGGTTAGAGAGAGAGAGAGAGAGAGAGAGAGAGAGAGAGAGAAAAACTAACCGATTCGTGCACAGGCGAGCATGGCGACGGCGAGTTCCAGAACCATGGGGAGGTACAGGGCGACGACATCTCCCCGTTTGACGCCATGGGCACGGAGGACGGCAGAGAAGTTGACGACCTGTTCGTGGAGTTCCTTGTAGGTCACGGTGGAGGCGTCAGAGGGCTCGTTTCCCTCCCAGATGTAGGCTATCTAAAACCCTCATTCGGTAAAATTATCCGTCAGAAGACGTTACCTTGTCTCCCAGGCCGCGTTGGATGTTCCTTTCGAGGCAGTTGTAGGAGATGTTGGTGCGGGCGCCGTCCATGAAACGGGTGAAGATCTTGCCCTTCTTGGCGTCGAAGTTGTACTCAAGGCCCTGAAATTGTGATACAATTAAACTCTTTTCGTGGTGGGGCCTGACGAGTCCTTTAAAACTAAATTTACCTTCTGTGAGGTCTTTTCGAAGTACAATTCGGCGGCGACGGTCCTCCAGAAGGCATCGGAGTCGTTGATGGAGTTACGGTACATCTCATGGTAGGAGGGGAGGCCGGCCACGTGAGCACCGGCGAGCAGGGGTGCGGGTGGCAGGAACACCTGCAAATAACGAAATTACGATTAAAAATGACATTTAAAAATATTTCAACGTTCTATTTTTACTCTTCGGGTTGCAATTTTATCAGCCATGTGGAAGTAAAACGGAAAAAACACGGCTCAGTCAATACACGTGCCAACCACGCGACTAAACAAATGTGTGGGAAAGCAAAAACAATCCCGTGTGGAACCTCCAAATAACCCTACAATCATTCATCCTTTTTTTTAATTATACATTAGTTTATAAATAAAACTCACATCCTCGGCAGGTTGCGTGCTGCTTAAGTCGAACTTGACGCGAGAATCAGACATCCCGAAATAGACACTCCGACTGGAAGTCAGACAGGCTGAAATATAATTTTTATGAGGTAGAATGAAGAGAATGAAAGCAGAAATGAAAAAGAACAGTTAAATGTTGGGAAAGCCGCTTGGCACCAGCAATTATGCCATAACCTTTGAAAGACGCTTGGATCAAAGTTCCTATGTTGGTACGTATCCGGTGCGGCGGGTCAAGGGCAATCGTCTTTCCCACGGCCAGGCTGTTTAGAAACAAAACGAAAAATCAATATATCAAAAAAAAGAAAATAAAAATAAAAAAGCGAGGGCTGCTTGAGGTAATTGCGCGTGTGACCGAAAATGACATTTTTAGGTAAACGCCGAGTTTCGGGAACAGCAATCTAAGAGGTAATTTAAAAAAATTGAAACTATTTTTCATATTTAGGAGCTAAAGGGGATAAAATACATTAGCGTAAAGAAGATTTAATCCGTTTCTACAGTAAAAGACGGACCGGCCCGTTATGGAGGGCTGGGCCGACAAATACAACCCTAAATTTGAGGATACTATTCCAGTTTTTGCAGGAAATGCGATAAATTTGCCGGAATCGCGTAATCTCGTAGGGAGGGAACGATAGGAAAGGAGGAGAGAGAAAGAGCGAAGAGAGAGAGAGAGAGAGAGAGAGAGAGAGAGGAGTGAGTGAATGAGTGAAGAGAAAGAAGAGAGATGGGTTGTTGACAGATATGAGGAGCAGAGTAATGTGCCTCCACAAGGATGCGCCGTGTCCGGTACCATGACAACGGCCCTTCGCACCAGGTGGTCTTAAGGGGAAGAGGGGTAGTCATTATCGGCTAATATCCGCCTGTCTCGGATCGTAGTAGGCACCGCCTCGTCGCCGCCCCTCGACCAGTTGTGAGACAAGCTCCGCCCCCGAACAGGGGGAGAGACAGGGACAGAATGAGGGACAGAAAGATAGACGGAGACAGAGAGAGACACCCACAGAGACATTGAAAGAAACATAGACACAGAGAGAGAGAAGAGATAGAGACCCATATAGAGACAGAGACATAGCGACATACAGACAGAGACAGATATATAGATAGAAAGATAGACAGAGACGGAGATCGAGACCTGCTTGTAGGTTTTAACTCTCTCTCTCTCCCCGGAAATTTGACTTCCTTGAAATCGCGTCGGGACTCCTACCGTAACCAAGTCCGGATATTTTGAATAGAAGTCAATCAGGTGTTTTTATTGTTTTCTATTACTTTTAGTTACTATTATTCCTTCATTATCTGGTCCCCGGCGGATTCAAACGAAAGATGGCCGGTGGTCTCGCCACGAACCTGCACATCTTAGCCTTACCCTCTTCGCATTTGTGCGAAAAGGTTCGAATCCAGAACAAAGAGAACAAGTTGAATCAATAAAAATCGATTTCCACTGATAATGGTTCATTTCTCTACTCTACGTAACTTCATTTGTCTACTGCCGAAGCACCTCGCCGATCGTCTTCTCCAACTGCCGCTTGCCCTCCAGCCACATCACTCCGTGGTCGTAGTGCTTCGGCACAATCTCCTTCGCCTAAATGTTTCTCTCCATTACTCTTTTCCGTCTCCCCTCACCGGTTGTCCATCGGCCGTCACGAAGGTAAAGTGGAACACGTTGCTCGTCTGCTTCTCGAACGACTTGTCCCTCGTTTCGGCCAGCACTCGGAGCTGAAACCTTTAATTTCCAAAAAATAATCCAAAAAGTTACGGACCTGGATGTACTTTCCCTCGGTGACCGCGACGAGGGAGGTGAACTGAAGAATGTCTCCGATCTCCACCTTGCGCACAAAGTCGATGTCGTCGACCGAGAGGAGATTCACGCGACCCTGGAAAATAACAGTTACAACAGACAAACTATGGGGTACAGTAAGAGATAACCCCCTACCATCTGGCCCTACATCTAACAAATATGGGCCAAAAGTGGGTCAGTTTAGACCGGCCCGCTTCCTCACCTTGTAGAAGATCTTGGCGGTGGCGGTGGCCAATTCCAGGGCTTTTCTGATGAGGAACCCTCCGAACACGTTGCCGTAGATGTTCCTGTTCTCCGGGTGGCAGATGGTCACCACCTGCGACAAGGTGTCGTGCTGCCACATCTGGTTCTCCTGAAACATACGTGTTTCTCTCTCTCTCTCTCTCTCTCTCCCTCTCTGCGCGTCTCTGTCTCTCTATCTTTGTCTGTCTGTCTCTGTGTATGTGCCTCTCTCTCTCTCTCCTCACCCCAATCTCCATTTTCCTCCTCTGCTTGACGGCGACCAGAAAGTTCTGATGGAGGCTGCGGAACTCCTCATTCGACGGATGGGTGGTCGTGAGGCACCGCTCCCTCTGCCTCTTCCTCTCCTTCGCATTCTCCCTTCCGTCGTTGATCACCGCCGCCTCCTCCGTATTCGTCCCCACCAACGGATGAACCTTCACCGCACCGCCCGTCGTGGGTGAGCGGGAGGCCATGATAAAGTTCGCCTTGATGATCTGCTGCACGTTGCCCAGGTCGTCGTCTTGGAAGATGCGCAGGGAGACCTCCATCGACGAGGAACCGGCGTAGGTCACCCGACCGTCGATTACAATGTCCCTCGAGGGCTGGAGTTCGGCCTGATGCAGGTCGATCCGCTGGATGGCCGCCGTGACCACAGAACGGGGCACACTGCCCGCCCGGCCGATCCCGGAATCGTCGCGGGACGCACGGTTGTGGGCCAGGGAGACGTAGACGGCCAGGTTGTCCAGGTCCTGAAACGAAAAGATATGTTTTCTGAAAGCGACGCTGCTGCCAAGAAAGTAGAATTTATAACCCCTGAGTACCAAGAAAAGGTCCCGAAGGGTCCCTCTAAAATTCCTCTAATGAAGCTACGCCACCGGACCACCCCGACAGCGATAGGCCCACCCACAGTTTCGAAAAGAGACGTCAATTGCATCTTGGACCCAGCCGGCTGGCAACCGGGTGAACAATTCCCGCCATTGAGCCCCTATTACCACCCGGTTGGCACAGTTACACCCATTCAGATGTTATTGACACACGGGTGGCGCGGACTTCAGAGCACACAATTGTTTAAAGCGACGTTTCCAAGGTCTTTAGTGCCACATGGCTGGAATTAATGTAGCACAAAGGTATACCTTTCCGACACCCGGGTGGCAGACGAAATTACCGATATATTGACAGCCACGTGGTGGAAGTACCAATGACGTCATTGCCTCATGGCAGGGGTGGATTATATTTTGTAATTCCAAACTTTTTATATCAAACGGAGGTGCCGACGACCCACAATTTGATCAATACCTCCAAAATCAATCGATTTTGCTTAAAATCAATCGATATTACAGTATTTTCTGAATTTCTGCCAAGATAGGCAATAGTAGAATCAAACTACAAACTTTGCTCTCGAGGAAGCAAGGTCTCGCAACGAAGGCGTTGGATCTCCAGGTGGTACTGTACTCAACTGACTGATTTCAACGAGTTAGGCGCACTGCGCACCCCTTGGAAAATTCTGTGCGCACAAGTGACCGCAAAGAGGATGGCGACCCAGTTGACTTTTCCAGAGGGGACTCGTTAAAAAAGGGCACAACGGTAGTGCCCAGCGAGCCGTAGATGTACAGTACTCACCGACAAGAGCCAGGATTACTGTAAGCAGCGACGCAGCGGGGAACTGAATGGGCTGGTTGGTCTCGAACATGTGCAGCAATTCCACAATGAAGACGAAGATCTGGTGGTGGGAGAAACGGAGCAAAAGGGAAATGGCGAACGTCTAAATAACCATAAATCGAAGGGAAAACGAAAAAACCCACGAATCCGACCATGACGATGGCTGCTGTGAAGTAGCTGGTCTTGGACATTCCGTGGGTGACAAAGTGGTAGTGCTCGTTTGTGTCCAGGTTGTGGAGGTAGCCCAGACCGGTATCTGAGGAAGGATACGGTAGTTTGATGTTAACGGGAAAAAAAACAAACCATCCATGCTCTCGTTGGCAGCCAGTTTTCTCAGACTGCTCATCACGGCCTCTTCGTAGCCGATGAGGTTGCGCAGGGTGTAGAGCATCACGGAGTCACCGAAACACTTGGAATTCGCATCCAACTGAAATGGAGAACATTATTTTTATATGCGAAGCAGGGAGCCATGGGTCATTCACCGTATATTCACCTTTCTAGTGAAAAATTAATGTGCCCCACAGATCATAATGACATCTGTTTACTCCTCATTGACACCCGGCTGGCAATTATAGCGGTATAACGTCCAGGAAGAGTGTTAAGGAAGTGTTCAGGTAATTCATCGTTGGGCAGGTGACCGTGGGGAGCATATTTTGGCACAACCCCCTCTAAGAACGACACTTAAAACTCTTAAAATCCAATATTCGAGGTATTTTTGACTGTTTTTACTCCATTTTCACGTAATTACAGTACTTTTTCAGGCATTATTTACTTGGAAGTCATTGAGAATTGGAACATGTTGGAGTACAAGGAGGAATGGCTAAGGTACTTTATAACTTGGCATATGGTAGATTTTAAAACTATTCGTGCCAGTCGACTGGTTCAAATTTTGATTTTGGAAGCATCGCGGAAGCATACAGTTCTGTTATCCGCGGATTTAAACGAGTAAATTCCGGAAAAACTCTACGCAAATAAGCACTATCGTTGCAGCCTGCGTACAGAACTCTTCCCTTTAACTCTAAGAACATAACTTAAACCCCCTAAAAGCCAACTTGCAAGGACCGCCCGCGGTGGTGGACCGTCGCAATTTGGTTTTTTAAGACAATTTTTGTTAGAACGTGAGAGATATATTAGACCGACCCCAGAATGGGCTCTGAAATCCCGAATTTAGGTGACAGTGGCTCCCATACGGAGCATAAACTTTGATTTTTGTTTTAAATCGAAGAAGACCCACCCTGACATGTAGTGTAGTGATATTCCTCCTTTTCCTGTACGACAGTGGCAGACGGAGTAGTCCGTAGAACTGTGCGTACTCCATACGATACACCGTCCGCGGAGCCATATCCAAGTCTAAAAATCCCAAAATAACAAAAAAAAATATTAATATATCCCACCGTAGTGTTGTTTAAATCTCTCGTGGAAGGCGGCTTCAGCCTCGTAGTGGTAAGGGTCCTCCGGATTGATTGGTTCCTAATGCGAAGTAAGGTTTCAAATAGAAGGATTAACTACCTCATACTCCTCTGCCTGCTCCATTCCGTCGTTCCACTCATCATAACGACCGAAGAGGTGCAGGGAGAGATGGAAAAGGCGGCCGAGCCACGAAGGATCCGAGTTTTCCTCCAAATCCAATTCTTCCAAATCCATCGAAATGTTCTGAAAAAGGCGTTTTTATAGGAACTATATACAAATTAGATGGGAACACAAGTAAAATGGCAGAAAACAGTGTATTTTGAACCAGATGGTTGAGACATTTTCCCCCTTTTTTACACACGCGTGCGTTACAGTCACGAACGCGTGCGCGCAGAATTTTGCAAGGAGTGCACAGAATTTATGCGGCTAACAGTTGGAAATACCGGTAGTTTAGTGCTCTATCGGCATGGGATTCAACCAGGACATCGGACGGGCCAGGTATCCGAAAAATCGGGCACAGGTCGGCTCGGGCGCAACCCTCAAATTTCCCCGTTTTTGTATTGTTTTTTTTTTCGGGCCAGGCTGGACTTGCCCGGCCCGCAGATTTGCCTGACCTGGGCACAACGCTTCGCTGTGGAACTCGGTTATCGCCCACTGGAAGCAGTAGACACGCTAAAGGACTGCCTCCTGTTAAACATCGGACATCAATCAAACCTGTTTCAATTTCAGCTGGTTCGATATTTTCATTACGAAAAGCGCAGATTGCAACTAGAGCGCGGATATGAGTAGATTTTTATAGACAGAACGACTTAAACACAAGGCAAAACAGAACTGCATGCTTTTTACGGTGTATACCCAGCGGCAGTAGCCGACATCCTTGGCAAAATGCCAGAGAAATCGGCCGGATTGCAAGGGTCCCGACACGATGTATCTAAACGTTTCAGAATTTGGCTGTTGACAGTAGTTTTCAACCAATATCAACCGCTGAATTCTGGGATCATCCTGGAGGGACCATTAAAATTCGACCTTCTACTTGGCACTTTGCCAAGGACGTCCGGTAATGTTTCTCCACTGCTGATAGATAGATTGCGGGATTTTAACCAGCCGACTAGCACGAAAGATTTGAAAATATACCGTTTGCCGAATGAAAACGACATGGTTTCGATTTTAATATTATTTTTTTTAAAAATTAATACAATAAAACAATAAAAAGAAGCGAAAAATCACCTGAATAGGAATAAATGGCGTTTTGGGCACAAGCGGGGTCCTTCGCTCCCGGGCCTCCGCGGGGATCGCCGCCGGGCCGTAGATCAAAACATCCCTCAGGTCGAATTTACTCGTCATTTGGGACCGCTGCGTCTCTGAAAGGTACGGTAACCGGTGCTATGTGGGTTGGGGGGGGGGGGGGGGG
>JYHL01009692.1:0-13249 GCA_000934875.1 Oscheius sp. MCB
GTTTAAAGAGCATACAGCAACCTTCGACTTTTCAGACTTCTTCTTGAAGTCTCCCTCCTTTCCCTCCATTTTCTTAGCAGAACTCTTGTCATCCTTCGATTTCCCGCTCTTTTCCTCCTTTCTCGCCGACTTCTTATCGCTTTTCGACGATTTCAGTCTGAAAAGTTAATGAAATTTTTGTTTAAAACCAAAATTTACTTGTTCTTACTCTTGTCTGAGCCCTCCTCCTTCTTGTCATCGGGCTTCTTCTCCTTGTCGTAGCGGTTCTTACTCGATTTCTCTTTTTCCTAAAATGTTATACTTAAGAAACGTTACAATGGGGGTTTTTAATATTAACTATTTTGGTTTAGATCTTAATTTTATGTTTACAATTCACGCAAACCAAAAACTTAGTTGGTTTTACCCACCCCGTCTAATCGTTAAAATGACTTTCAAAAAGTGTAATGACATAAAACAGTTTGCAAATGTATTTTTTCTGAACTTGGGCCTTAATTCTTAAGGGTAGGTTTATTCATCACTTAGAACCACAGTGTCAGGGAAAAAACCAGAAAAAAATGGCAAAAACCTTTTCCTCATATTTTGTGGGGACTGTTTAAGAAAACACAGAAACTTCTTGAGAAGTTAGAATTGCCGGTAAACACTTGCAACATCAAAAATCTTAATAAATAGCAGGGCTCCGTTAAGCAACTATAAGAACGTTTAAAGATATTCCAAGAAATACAGGTTTTTCTTTCATATTTTCCTGCACTTTTAAATTACTGATGTTTTGCTTTTCAATGAAACGTTAAAGTGATGAAAACCTTCAGGTGATCAATTTGTTGTTTTATTTTTACTTGCTAATAGTCAGATGCTCAAAAGGGTCGCTTTATTGATAGATTTGCTAGTAAAGTTCCAGAATTTACAATTTCAATTGGCGCCATAAATCAAGGTATCACCGGAATAGCATCGTCTTAGTGCATTAGATTTGAGCCAAAATTTGTAAGGCAAAAGTGTAACATTGACAAGTAAGAAATTTGAAAATTTGTAAACTGAATTACAAAAAATGTTTTTATTCAAAAGAAACATTTTGTCAAGAAATATACATCAAGAAATTATTATGACAGTTCAGTAAAAGCACAAAGTATGTGTCAGAAGTTCTTGAATATCAATGAAAAGAGAGATATGTGTTGGCCACTAGATAAAGACGCGAAAACTCTCAATTCTATCGGACGGACGTGTAAATGAATGTCGTTCGTATCTATCGTGTTCATGCTATTACAAACGATAAAACTTTAGTTAAATATATTTTTAACTTTTAAATTCAAATACCCTAAGAATTGGAGGGACTCTGATGGTCTTTTTAAAAAAAAGCCAAACAAACCTTCGACTTCTCAGACTTCTTCTTGGAGTCTTCCTCCTTCCTGGCCCGGCTCTTCTCATTCCTCGATTTGTCGCTCTTTTCCTCCTTTCTCACCGACTTCCTATCACTCTTCGAAGACTTTTGCTTCCCATCAGAACTTTCCTTCTTGTCATCTCGCTGTTTCTTCTTTTCAAAACGGCTCCTTCTCGAGTATTCCTCGTCTTCCTCTTTCCTCTCATCCGTCCTTGTGTCCTTTCGAGGGCGACTGAAATTTTTTTAGTCTTTCCTTCGAAAAAAATTTTTTAATGTTTTACGTGCAACACATTACTATTTCTATAAAATGTTGAATGTTTCAGATATTCTAAGAATTGCTGAAACAATCGGTGTCTTTTGAGGAAAAAAAGTCCTCCTGTCCGTAGAATCCGTTTTACACACCTGTCACGATCCCTGCTCGACCGATGGGAACCCCTTCCACTCCTCTCCTTCCTGTCGTCCCTCCTCGACGTCTGCCTATCCCTTCTCTCCTTCCTCTCATCAGAATCACTGCCATCCTTCCTCTCTCTGCGTCTGTCATCATCCCGATCTCTGGACATTTTGAAGTCAGACAACTGCCAAATAAAATTAGAATACCTGCTCCTGTGCCTTTCACTAGTCCTTCTCTCCGACTTCTCTTTATCGCCACTCGAAGACTTGGACCTCCGGGAACTGCCTTCTTTTCTGTCACGGTGGTCCTTCGAACTGAAAATTGTATTTTAAAATTCCCTCTGTCTCTGTCTCTGTCTCTGTCTCTGTCTCTGTCTCTGTCTCTGTCTCTGTCTCTGTCTCTGTCTCTGTCTCTGTCTCTGTCTCTGTCTCTGTCTCTGTCTCTGTCTCTCTCTTTCTCCATTTCTCTCTTTCTGTATGTCTCTCTATTTCTCTCAATTTCTCTCTCTCTCTCTCTCTCTCTCTCTCTTCTCTAACCAACCTCGTCTCTCTCTTCCTGCTCCTACTCGAACTCTCCCTCTTCTCCTCATCCTGTCCAACTGCCTTTTCCTTTGACTTCGTCTTTCTCACAGAAGTTCCAGACCTCTCTCCACCTCTGTTCTCTCCAATCGGTATCTGTTTTCTCTTGGAGCCACCCTTCCTACTCCTAGCCGATCTCTCCTCATCAGGGGTGGGTTTGGCTTGCCTAAATTGATTTATTGATTAACTGAACTGATTTCCCAAGGCGCTCAGCCGATTTGGTATAGGTGCCAGCCCCCAAAGTGAACTCAGGGATCGGCCGATTTGGTACGGGTTCCGTTCCAAAAGAGAGGAAACTCACACTGCAACCTGTCTGGCAGGTGAGTTCTTGGTCCTTTCGAGTGTCTTCTTAGTTGCTCCATCGACGTTTTGCTGCCTTCGACCACCGGCGTTGCATCCGAAGACGAGGAAGACGAGAGAGGAGAGAAAGAGGAAGGGCACACCAGCCCACAGCCACCACATGGAGGAAGAATGGAGGAATTGGAGAGAAGGGGGGTTTTATAGGGGGAGACGCTACGTCAGTAATATGCTAATTAC
This sequence comes from Oscheius sp. MCB, assembly GCA_000934875.1. Classification (NCBI taxonomy): domain Eukaryota; kingdom Metazoa; phylum Nematoda; class Chromadorea; order Rhabditida; family Rhabditidae; genus Oscheius; species Oscheius sp. MCB. The sequence goes on from JYHL01009692.1 coordinate 2,879, forward strand.
GTGGAATTCCAATTTCTTTGTCCCTTTTCCAGAGCGGGCCAATTTCGAAGCTAACCAGTGTGGCGGCGAGAGCTAATCTTTGACTGCAAAAGATAAGTCTGAAAGAGAAAGTTTGTAACAGTGAAACGTTTAAGAAAAACAAGTAATAAAAAAGAATAAAATTCCCATTTTTTGGTGCTTTTTTAAAACCGAAATTTTGTGTTCTTTTTCTTGGAGCCCCAAAAGTTGTATCTTTCAACAACAAAAAACTACAATAATACCTTAATTTTTAACAAAACGTCCAAAGGCCAATTTTGTAGATAAATTGTGATATAGCTACTACAGTGTAGCGCATATTTATGCAAAACTTCTAATGCAACACTGAAACATTTGTTGATTGTATGAAATAGGTTTAGTGACGACTATACGGAATAACTATAGTTTAAAAAATTCAAATTAGGATACTGGTTTTGGCGATTTTTGAACATGCATAATGACTAAGGTTAATTGAATGTTAATGTGTGGCTGTAAATGCAACTTTTTACATTGAAAATTTTTCAAACTAAAGGTGATATCACCTCGATGTTGCACCCTGAGCTGATTCATTTGAGAAAACTGAAAGAGGTGATCCTGTCCATGTTTGTTGTTGTCTGTAGTTATCTGTATATACTCACGCCAAAGCTACTTCGGCTGTTTTGGCTTCTAACCATTACCTGAGTATTCAATCAACAACGTTGAACACCGAAAAGAAACAACTACAACACGGAAACATTGGAACGGTAAATCTGTAGTTTAGTAGTTTAAAGATTTTTATTGGATTCGGGACTATTTCCTGAAAGAGCATTAAAACCTGATTCAGAATACTTAGGTGGTGTCTCTGCGTCGAGAATCGAAAACAGCCATAAACCGCAGAGTGAGAATATAGAAATAATTGTTTGGGCTCAAAATTATCTGTTTTAGACATTATGCCTGCAGAAGTGGCCAAAAGTGCTCCTTTAACAAATCTGAATCAATCTAAATCTGTGTCACATCAATGTTTTGCTTCCCACAAATACTCGTCCAATAAAATATTGGGGAAAAAAAGTTGAACCCAGTAGTTTCAACTGCAAGCCTGAAACATTGGAACAATGTGTCAATCCTTCGATGACTTTACCGATTTTGAAAATATAGTTGTGGAACAGGATCGCCTTTTAAAAATCCAGACTATGAATATGCAGGCGGCACAACATCGAAGTGATGTCTCTAAAAATTCTATTACAAAAAGTTTAAGATTCTTCCGACAAATGTTTCATTTTTGTTACAAAAATCACAACATTTACGTGAAATCATTTTTCCGTTGGCCTTCGGTCGAATTCAATAAATGCAAATAAGTGTTGTAGAATACCAATCAGCTTCTATAAAACCACTTTGAACCGATGGAATTTCAATCATGAAGCTGTTCGCTTTGGTCTCCGCCCTATGCCTTCTTTCTCAACTTACAATGGCCCGATCTTCCGATGAAGTGAGAAAACTAACCTATATTTAAAAAAAAATAAATTTAGACAACTACCGTAACCCTTCCAGCATGCTGTGTGGATCGAAAAACCTGCAAAACATGGGAAGATTTCAATCTTTGTTATAATGAAGAGAATGAAATTGACTGCTGTGATGTGGCACCTGGGGAGTTCTGTGATGTTGAGCACGATAATTGTGCATATTAATAAAAATGGCAAAAACCTTGAAATAAATGTTTATATTTTCCGTAACTTCATTTCTACTACTTAAGAAAATGATTAAAGCTTTGTGAACAGTGTTTGAAGTGAGAACGCCAATTTTAAAACACTTGTTGAAGGTGAAACACGTCATTTTTTCGCCAAAATGCTTAAAATTGTTGCAAGATATAGTCATAGCCAAAACTCTTTTGTGTGGTTTTGTCACAACCTTCAGTATTCTGCTTTAGGTTTGGGTGTTCACTGTAGGTTGGATGCTCAGCAGCCAAATCTTGGCTAGCGAATATAAACATTGAAATGGACAATAAACCGAACATCTGCGTTCGTTCCATATATTTCCCCAAAGTTTAGTTGATTTGCATAATATTAGAAAAATAAGAATTAAAGTATCGCCCTTTGCCTTTTTTCTTAACTTATAGTCGCCCGAATTTCGATTGAAGAACCAAAGGTTGATCACAAAGTTAAGGCCGGCTCTTCGCTTTCATATGCTACTCTCCGTTAGTAATATTTTTTTTAGAAAAGTTTTATAGATTCCCAGAGACACAACAGGACGAACTGTCGCTTTTTTACTTAAAGAGTTTCTGCATAACGCAAAGCATCCGAATGATGGTAAGTTTTAATTTTAACAATTTTTTTCTCTTGAACGTTACAAAATCTTTTCATGCTGTGTCCTTTTTGTATTCTTGGTTTACAATGATATTTTTCAGTTAGTAAACAGTTATTTCTTGTTTCACTCAGTTTTGCCTCTCTCTCCCCTCCATCTTCCTGTCTTTGTCTTTCTCTCTCTCTCTCTCTCTCTCTCTCTTTCTATTTCTCTTTTATTCCACATTTCAGCAAAATCTCTGCTACGCACCATTTTCTGTAATCACCACCCTAATATCATCGGATGACAAATCCAAATAATCTCGTTCCACGTCTTATCTCCTGCTTCAAATAGGGCCAAACTCCAGGATTTCTTGTCAGAAATGCGTTTGCCTTTACTTTTTCTCTCAATCATCCCATGGGTCTCTTCCTTCGCCCTTCCCATAAAACTAGCTGCTGTTGTTAACCAAACGGAGCAGGCTGAAGTTGTAAGTTTTAGTGAAATGATTAAGAAAACTTTGTGGTTTCAGATGACTCAGCACGGATACGTTTGGACTACAACGATAATCGTTGGAACTCCTGGAAAGGCGTTCACTGTTCAGGTAAAGAGAGTTACTTATGTTAACCGATGATAGTTTTAATTAGCATTGTCTTAAAATTCGAATTAATCGTAGATCATGCAGGCAATATGATACGCAGGCCACATATGATACGCAGTCAATATAATCCGCAGCCCACTTATGACACGCAGTCAATATGATACGCAGCGCAACATGACTTACTTTTACTTAAAAAGAGCAAGTAGCCAAAATGATACGCAGCCTCAAATAAGATAAGACGAAACCCAATATGACACAGAGAAAATATGATCGAGCTCCATAGAAGGTATACACCGCAAAGTGCGTTACTTTTGCTTTAAAAAAATATGCAGCCAAATTATACGCAGCCCACATATGGTACGCAGTCAATACAATACGCAGCCCTCATAGGATACGCAGTCAAAATGATTCGCAGCCCAAAAGGGTACGCAACCAATAAGATACGCATCACAAAGAGGGTTATTTTTACTTTAAAACGGCATTCATCTAAAGGAAAGTAAAAGTAGTTGCCGAACTTAGTTCACCGAATATTAGCTTTGTGAGCCGAATGTTATATTAAATATCCATTTGTAACTTCAGTCGTAGTTATGTGATTTTTAGCACACAACTGTGATTTTACTTAACCGAATGAAAAGTTAGGGAAATGTAATCTACGCACCTCAAAAAGGGTACTCAGCCAATAAGCATCCAAAATAGGGTATGCGAATATTATGCTGCCGAAACAGGTTACGCGGCCAATATTTAGAGCGTGCAAATAGGGTACGCAGCCAATATGATACGCAACACAAATTGGATACGCAGCCTATAAAGTTCGTTTTTTTTTAATGTCGATTGGAATTAAGAAGTTCTTGTTAATAATTGAACATTTTCTCAACTTTTACTGTAATTTTTTTTCAGGTAGACACAAACAGTGGATTTTTATGGATCGCCGATGTTCGTTCCAACGCCACAGCACACAGCACTTATGACCAGTAAGAGATTTTTCCAACAAAAAAACACACATTTTCAGGAATCAGTCGAGTACTCATAAAAGCGTTACTACAACCACCAGTTACTACGTAGAAACTAAATGGGGAGTAACGAGTGGACCTGTTGGGATGGATACTGTAATTGTGAGTTGAAAATGTTTATCTTTAAAATTATCATGTTTTTTTAAATGTAAACTAGCATAAGAAGATCCGACGTACATAAGAAGTACATTAAAAGCAATAGTTATCTGAGTATCCTCAAAACACTAACTACGATAAACAGAAAATCAATCATTTGATTTTAGAAACATTCAAATAAAATAAAAATTTTAAAAAAATGCTTCGAAAATAAAGGTCAACGTATACACCTAGCCAAAGCTACTTCGACTCGATTTGGCTGCGATTACTTGCCGGAGTATTCAATGTAATACCCTGGAAAACCATAGAAATATCACTGAAACATTAGGATAAGTTGTGAAACCGACAGCTATGGCTACGACTATACAACAACACAGCTGCTCACCCAAAAAAGTCCACATCATCTCACCAAAATTCATTGAAGCAGTACATAACAGGAATAAATAATTAGACCATGAATAGCAAGGGGAAAGTGAAAATATTCACAGCTCGTGGGGCGACAACGAGAGAAAATGCTGAACATGGGAAGCGACAGGAGGGAAGCGAAAGAACGCGATTAAAGTGGCTTCTCTTCTTTTTGTAGAAGGGAGAGACCCGTTGGAAGACCTGAAGAGAAGGCCCGAGGGGAGGAGGGCCTAGTCGGCCTTCTTCGAACCGAAGCGCTCGTTTAGAGGCCACAGGAGAGCGAGGATGATGGCCAGCCAGGGGACGAGAGAGAACAGAGTGACCTGGAAATAGAGATTTGCTATTTTAAAGGACCGAAAGGACCTAAAACAGCCTCCAAAAATTGACAAAAACGTACCGAAGCGAGAAGGGAGTTGTTGACGAGGACCTTCACGGCCACCTTCGACGGCTCCATCGTGACGGAGGGGGCGCGGACCAGCTGCAGTGACTCCCTCTTCGCCCTCTCCTCCATTTCCTTCTTCTTCCGCTCCTCCCTCTTTTTGCTATTCGCCGCCAACCGCTCATCCCACTCGTCCTGAATCCCGTAGGCAGCCACCATCGCGTCAATCGCTTGATCGTGGATCTTGGCTTCCAAATCGACAATTGTCTCTGAAAATAGGGGATTTTAGGGGGTGAGGGGGCGGGGAGACATACCCTTCAGCCTGAGATTTTCCTTGAGACACACCTCCAAATCGCCCTCGATGCCCATGTTCTTGGCGGTAAGCTCATCGCAGGAAGAGCAGGAGAGATTGGCTGAAAAGGAGGAGGGGGTTAGAGAGAGAGAGAGAGATTCAGACAGTTAGAGAACTCATCCGGTGATCCGTCCACCTTAGAGCGGCTTCGGGCCGCAGTTTCAAGAAAGTAGGTATTCTCAGGCCGCTTTTCAGGAAATCCAGCCACCCTACGGTCGCTTAAAAAACGGCAACCTCAGGCCGCTTTTTTTCCAAATCCTAAACACAACCTCAGGCCGCGTTTTACCAAATCCTGAACCCAACCTCAGGCCGCTTTTTGCCAAATCCGGAACACAACCTCAGGCCGCTTTTTGCCAAATCCGGAACACAACCTCAGGCCGCTTTTGCCAAATCATGAACACAACCTGAGGCCGCTTTTTTTTTTACTAAATCCTGAGCACAACCTCAGGCCGCCTTTTGCCAAGCTTTTGACAAGAGAGAGAGAGAGAGTTAGAGAACTCACCCGGTGATCCCTCCATCTTCTCCACGTGCTGCTGTGGTGGCTCCGGTACGCTCTCTGGCGCGCCCACTCCTCGCTCCCTCAGCAAATCCGCAAGGCCGGCCAGCTGCTGCTCGTGGGCCGTGTAGTCTTCCGCCCGTATGGCATCCGACAGATGACGAATCAGCATCTGCATCGAGCGGTCGCACTCTATAAATACGGTAGGTACGCGGAGCGTACTGTAACCGGGAATTACCCTTGTCGACTATGGCGTCGTCGGCCCTTTTCTCAGCCGCCGCGACGTGTTCCTCAGCTGCTGTCAGACGGCGCTCGGCGTCCTGAAGTGGGAAGGGTAAAAAAAATTGGCAAGTTGGATAGGAAATGGGTGAAAACTCGGGCAAATGGGCACAAAAATTGGGTAATTGGGTGAAAATGGGTAAATCGCCTTGGGTAAATGGGTAAACTCACAGCCATTGCGGCGGTCAGAGTGGCGATTTCGGCCTGCTTCACGTCGTACTGCTCCACGAGTTCCGTCAGACGGGCCTCCGTCTCGTTCAACTGGAAATTTGCATTTGAAATGTATCGATACACCATGGCAGCCTCAGGCCGCTTTGGGAAAAGATCAGGGAAGCCTCAGGCCGCTTTAGACAGACTTCCGGCAGCCTCGGGCGTTTCAAGCAAGGTTAGAGCGGCTTTGGGCAGCATTTTCAAGAAAGGAGGTACCCTTAGGCCGTCTTTCGCCACAACCATACAACCTCAGGCCGCTTTTGAACAAAAACCAACCAAATCTTATAGCCGCTTGAAAAAAATTGGTAACCTCAGGCCGCGTTTTACGAAACAAGGAAATATTTTGCCGCACCGGGCTCGAATCATGTAGCCTCAGGCCGCTTAAGACAATATCCACGCTGCACCTTGCCGCCTTGGGGCGCCTCGGGCCGCATTTAACAGAATTCAGGCAATAATAGCCGCTTTGGAAGAAATTGTGGCAGCCTCAGACCGCATCTCGAGAAAGAACAGCATAAGACCCCTTCTACCACATTAAGGCAGGCTCAGGCCGCTTTTGAAGGTGGCGGGAATGCGCCAGCTACTTTCGCCAGGATTCAGGAAACCTCAGAAGCTTTGAGCCGGATTCAGGGAACCTCAGGCCGCACTTAAATGTTTCCCGTTCGTACCTTCTGCCTGAAGCGGTTGCACTCCTCCTCAGTAGCCACCAGACTGCGGTCGATGTCGGTCAGGCGCAGTTCGGCCTCGGCCTTCTCCTCCTGTGCCAATCTGAAGCCCAAACCTTAAATATTAAGGTCTTAAGACCAACTTAATGGACTCCTTGGTTGCCTGCTCGAACTTGTACTTGTCCTCCATGAACGTCTGCATGTCCTCCTTCACCCTATCACCCGATATTCCCTTGGCAGCGGCGGCCAACTGTGCCTCCAGCGATTCTATGCGCGAGAGGAGGCGGTCCTCGTCGATCACTGCCTTCCGGGTTGCGGTGAGAGCACCTTCGGTGATTTCTACCATCTCCTCCAGCTCTTTCAGCTTCTTCTGGCGCTGTTCCTCTCTGAAGAAGGTGTTATTAATTAGAGAGAGAGAACCAACCTGAAGTTAGCCTCGGAGATGAACTGCTGCAACTGGAACAGCTGGTGGTTGTTTATTTGGGACGGACAGAAGTTGGCACTGAAAAACAAGGCGGTATTTGTGGATTTAGTAAGTTTTTCGAGCCACGGGCCGGCCTATTTTGTCAAAAACTGGCAACGGGCCGGCCCCGTCTATGAAAATCCGGGCCCGGCCGGACCGGTCTCGCCTAGGCTATTTCGAGCCAGACCAGAGTCCTCCAAGGTCCTGGCACGAAATTGGGGAAAATCCGTCCAGCAAATATAAACATTTGGGCAGAAGTTCCACGTTACGCCCCAGGCTCCCCTTTCAGATACTTCCACAAAAAGTAGGCGCACCGCGAGGGTTCGAACCGGGGTAGTTTGGGCAGCAACTGAAAGGCAAAAGCTAGTCATATTACCACAAAAACTACCCTGGTTCGGCACCTGACAGAAGCGCTAAATTCTGTGGAAATATGGAAAATGGAGGTGCAGAAAGTAGCATAAAAGGGGTTTTAAAGGACTGTCTCTTCCCATTGGGCATGTTACTTTTTGATTTTCTTCAACGCCTTTCTCCAAGTTTAAAGGGCTGTGAACAACGCTCCTAGCACGATATTCTCTTTTCTCGCTTGGTGTGAGGGACTTCCCAACATACCTGGACACAAGGTACTTGCGGTACGTACATACGTAAATGACCGGAAAGGGACTTTTTGTTTAAGGAATGTGGTCGATGGCGTTACGGTAAGAAGATCAGTTGTTTCTTGCAGGACCTACGCATATAACTGACCCTGTGTTCAGTGTCTGCGCATGCTTCCCATTAGAAATACCCAATTTCGGGCCTAAATAACGGTCTGGATTAAAAACAGACCTTTAAACATACATAGGAAAGGGTGGCACTGATGGTTCTGATGGCATGCAAGTGGGTTTCTTTCGGTTTAATAGCAGAAACTATCCTTTGGCTAAACGACTAGCTATCAGTCCTTTAATTGGTACTGGTGTTTTTTTTTCGATTTAAAGAACAATTTCCGGTTTTCCTGACAGGAAACCTTCCATGTTTTGTTTTAAAAGACTGTTAGCAAGGTTCCTGGCAAGAAATTGTATGTATTTGGGCTTAAAGGACTTTTTTATAACTCACTTGACTTTATCGTTGTTGAGCGTGGGGCTGATCTCCCTAACCGTCGTAATAGCATTTCCCTCCAGGTCGAAGAGCTGAACCATGGCGTAGATGCATCCATGCGCCACTGAAGTAACAACTACTCAAAGTGTCAGACCATCCTTTAACTTTAAGGGTGTTAGGGCCTTAAAAAGGCACCTAACTTCGTTCCATCCCCATCAATGCGTTAAGGGCAGAAAAGCCTCACCTTTGTTGGCATTTTCTACAATCTCCACTCCCAGCTGGATGATGTCTCCCGTGTAGACCTGCTTCGGACGGGATTCCTCTCCTGAAAACGGAGAAAATAGAAAAAAGATGTTTAAAAACAACGAACCGGTGACGGCGAGTCGCTCGTTGTTTACGAAAGTTCCATTGCTACTCTTGGTGTCCTTGAGGAAGAATTCGCCGTCCTTGTGCCAGAGCACGGCGTGGTTTCGCGACAGGACCTGAAAATCGGGGAATTAAAAGACTACTGTATTCGGGGAAATTGGAGGCTTTAAAGGACTGTTCGTAAGATTTCTCGGCGTTAAAGGACTACAGACCCTGGAGGACTGTATGAGGTGGGTCTGCCACGAAACGATGCATAATCACACAAGAAACTTTTAATTAAAGGACTGGAAATCGCAGTTCTGAGAGTAATTTTGAATTTTAAAGGACTGATATGCGCTATTTAGCCGCAACACCGACGTTTGAGTCTAAAGGACTATAACTAGTGGTTCTGGCACAATTTTAAAGGTCCGGAGACCAAATTTCCACCTAAAACCTATGCAACTTAAATTTAAAAGACTAGCACACCAAACAACCACAAAATACGTTATATTTTGGACTAAAGGACTGTCTACAGTGGTTTATGAAAAGTCCGAGGCGATAAATATATAAATTTTGACGAATTTAAAGGACTGTATGAGGTTGCCGGCACGATTTTCAGCTACCTTTGAGTTTAAAGGACTGTAAACCCATGTTTTAGAGTGATTTTTGGGTCTAAAGGACTGGTGCACGGCATCTCGTTTTTTGTAGCTTAAAGGACTGTAACCCCGACATATTAAAGGTCTAAACAGCTTACACTTACATTTAAATTTTATAATTTACATTAAAAGGTACATTTAAAGGTCTAACGGTAACGCCCTGCGGCTATGCAGCCGCCACAGTACTGTAAAATTTAAAGGAGTGGAGAAGTATTTTTTTCCTGTTTTCTGGAGATGTTTAAGTTCTTTAACGGCCCATTTTCAATATTTAAAGCCTAAAAAATAAAAAAAATTGTCCGCTTACCTGCCAAACTACTCAAATTTAGACTATTTTCTACTGAAATGGCGAAAAAATCTCCATTTTCCCCTAAAAAATAGGAAAAACGAACCTTGCAATCGAAAATAGCGTTGTCAGCGGTGGGTTTCAGCCGGGCGACGGCCCTTCCGATCTTCAGAGGATCGTCCTCTGACCCAACCTTGGCCTTCCGGTCCTCGAAAGGGTGGGACTTGGATATGGGCGTCAGGGTCACGTAAGGCCCCCTCATCCCTTTAAATTAACATAATTACGATAAATTAATTATATTTATACAAATTACAAAAATACGCAAGAAAATTATAAAAATCCTGCAAAATCAGCAAAGTTAATTGAAAAACAGTGGCAATGGGAGTAATTTATCGGACGGTGAGCAATCGCGCCCCAATCGTAATTCTAGCCATGGAGCGCGCTTGTTACAGGGAACAAATTTAAAATACAACAAAAACAACTAAAATATTTTTATCGAAAAATAAAACAGTATTGAAATCAGTTATTCCAGTTTCCGGAAATTTGGCACTTTTTAGGAATTCTAGTCACAATAAACGAATTTTCTCTTTGCTACTTCGTCCGTTATATCAGGATTGTGTTATGTTGTTAGTAATAAGTTTTAAAACAAACTTTAGCTTTGTATTGTGTTTACCAAATAGGAAAAGCGACTTCGGAATGTTTGCTTAAATGGCGCCAATGCTCGCTGATAAGAGATTACCACCCTGTACGAAAAAAATATTTAAGACCGAGATTTTTGGGAAAGGGAGAGAGAGA
>JYHL01009703.1:0-16279 GCA_000934875.1 Oscheius sp. MCB
TGTCATGAGGTCGTGAATTTACCTCATAACAGAGAGCTTAATTAACCAGGCTCTTGAACTGACAGGTTTGCCACATTTGTGGTAGGGAAGGGGGTGAGAATCCCCCGCAGCCCCCGCTGCTGTGATGCTGACGACCCCGTATGGACCACTGATCGCAAGATTGGGAAGGACGGGTGAGGATGACGCTAAGCCAGAAGACCTGCCTGTCAGTGACTACCAACAACTTCGGTGGGAAGTGGGTGGTTCAGATGCATACAGTCGAGAGACTGGGTATCTCTACACCCCTACCACCCTGAACAGGATCAGGGTATGGCGGCCAATTTTCACGCATTTGTTCTTGCAGGTACCGGAAGCGGCTGTGGTAAAACCACGGTGACGCTGGGCTTGTTGAGCTTGTTGAAAAAACGCGGTTTACGCGTCCAGCCTTGCAAAGTGGGTCCTGATTACCTTGATACCGGCTGGCATACAGCGGTATGCGGTACTGCTTCGCGCAATCTTGATAGCTTCATGCTTCCCGTCCCCACGTTGAACGCTCTATTCTGCGAGCAAATGCAACATGCGGAAATCGCGGTGATTGAAGGTGTTATGGGGCTGTATGACGGTTATGGCACCGACCCAAATTACTGCAGCACCGCCGCGATGGCCAAACAGTTAGGCTGCCCGGTTATCTTACTGGTTGATGGCAAAGCCGTTTCCACCTCGATCGCCGCGACGGTAATGGGATTTCAACATTTTGATCCAACCCTGAACATCGCCGGCGTCATTGTTAACCGGGTCAACAGCGAATCGCATTACCAGCTCCTGAAAGTGGCGATTGAGCGTTACTGCGATGTCCCCGTATTGGGCTATGTTCCCCGAATGGAAGGCGTTGCGCTTCCTGAACGGCATCTGGGTTTGGTTACCGCACGCGAGTCGGTTATTAACCAGCAGCCGTGGCAGGAGTTTGCCGCGACGCTGGAGCAAACTCTTGATATCGATGCGCTGCTGAAATTAAGCCAGTTAACCAACCTTCCCACTGGTGAATGGCCAGCGCTGCCTGCCGCAGACGCCGGAGCAGGGCTAACGCTTGCCATCGCCGATGACGAAGCGTTCAACTTCTACTACCCGGATAACATCACGCTCCTTGCGCGCACGGGGCTTAAGATTGTCCGTTTTAGCCCGTTGCACGACACCAGCTTACCCGATTGTCAGATGGTCTGGTTAGGTGGCGGATATCCTGAGTTACATGCTGCGACGCTGGCCCGCAATGTTTCGATGCTTAACCAACTGCGGGCAGCGCATCAGCGGGGTGTCGCGATTTATGCCGAGTGCGGGGGATTGATGTATCTCGGCAGTTCGCTGGAGGATAGCCACGGCGATACCTGGCTGATGGCGGATATCATTCCCGGTCACAGCAAAATGGGGAAACGTCTGACCCGATTTGGCTACTGTGAAGCGCAGGCCACACAGCAAACATTGTTAGCCGCAGAAGACGAAGTGCTGCGCGGACATGAATTCCACTACTCCGATTTTACCCCTGAAACGCCAGCGGTGATGAACTGTCGCAAAGTGCGCGATGGCAAAACGCTGCAAGCCTGGTCTGGCGGCTGGCAGGTCGGAAACACCTTCGCCAGCTATCTACACGTTCATTTTGCTCAACGTCCGCAGATGCTCAACCATTGGCTGGCAGCCGCGAGGAGTGCGCTATGACGATCCTCGCGTGGTGTGTTGCCTGGCTGCTTGATTTTATCATCGGCGATCCGCAGAACTGGCCGCATCCGGTGCGCTGGATTGGCAATCTGGTTTCTGCGGTGCAGCGAGTTGTTCGGCGTTACTGCCATAGCGACCGCGCGCTACGTATCGGCGGCGCGGTGATGTGGATTGTGGTGGTCGGTCTGACCTGGACAGTGTCCCGGGGAGTGCTGGCGCTGGCGCAATCTATTCATCCCTGGCTTGGTTGGGTGGTGGAGGTTTGGATGATCTTTACCGTGCTGGCCGGGCGCTGTCTGGCAAACGCGGCGCAGGATGTCGAACGTCCGCTACGTGCCGGTAATCTTGCCGCAAGTCGTGAAAAATTGTCATGGATTGTGGGACGCGATACCTCGCAATTACAACCTCAGCAGATCAATCGCGGCGTAGTAGAAACCGTGGCTGAAAACACTGTCGACGGCATCATCGCGCCGCTGTTTTTCCTCTTTCTCGGCGGTGCGCCTCTGGCGATGGCCTACAAAGCGGTAAACACCCTTGACTCCATGGTGGGCTACAAACATGAGAAATACCGCGCTATCGGTATGGTCAGCGCCCGCCTGGACGATGTCGCAAATTATATCCCTGCGAGGCTGAGCTGGCTGCTGCTGGGCGCAGCGGCGTTTTTATGCCGCCAGGATGGCGCGCGTGCGTTGCAGATTGGCTGGCGCGATCGCTACAACCACAGCAGCCCAAACTGTGCGTGGTCGGAAGCATCCGTTGCCGGCGCATTAGGAATTCGGCTGGGTGGTCCAAATGACTACTTTGGCGAGCGCGTTGAGAAACCGTGGATCGGTGATGCACAACGTGACATTTCGGTAGACGACATTTCCCATACGATTCGATTGATGTGGGTGGCATCGACGCTGGCACTGGCGCTGTTTATTGCGCTGCGATGCCTGCTGGTCGGTGTAGCCTGAGGACAACACAATGCAATATATCCAGCAACCCCAGGCGATTGAGGCCAAAAGTTTCGACATTATTGGCGAGATCATCCGTGAAACCCGTCCGGACTATCAGTTTGCCAGTCCGTTACATGAAGCCATTATCAAGCGGGTCATTCACACGACGGCGGATTTCGACTGGCTGGACATTCTGTGGTTTTCCAGTGATGTGCTGGAGCAGTTTTGCGCGGCGCTTAACCGTTCGAGCGTGATTTATACCGACACCACGATGGCGCTTTCTGGGATCAATAAAACGCTGTTGGCAAAATTCGGCGGTGAATGCCGCTGCTACATCAGCGACCCGCGCGTCGTACGTACGGCAAAAGAGCAGGGTATTACCCGGTCCATGGCGGCCGTCGACATTGCGGTGAAGGAAGAAGGGGAAAAGCTGTTTGTCTTTGGCAACGCGCCGACAGCGCTGTTCCGCCTGCTAGAGCATGATGTAGCCGTCAGCGGTGTGGTTGGTGTACCGGTCGGGTTCGTTGGTGCAGAAGAGTCGAAAGATGCCCTGACCCAAAGCAATTTGCCCGCCATTGCAGCGCTAGGTCGCAAAGGGGGAAGTAACGTCGCTGCCGCTATCGTCAACGCCATGCTTTATCACATGCAGGGGGCGCGATGAGCGAGGCCTTCGATACGCCGGTTTGGCACAACGGTAAAGCGTTGCGTAAGGGATATACCACAGGATCGTGCGCGACGGCGGCTGCAAAAGTGGCAGCGCTGATGGTACTGCGCCAACACCTGATCCATCAGGTTTCCATTGTCACGCCTTCCGGTGTGACGCTGTGCCTGAACGTGGAGTCGCCGCATATCGAAGGACAGCAGGCGATAGCGGCCATCCGCAAAGACGGTGGCGATGATGTGGACGCCACCCACGGCATGCTGATTTTTGCCCGCGTGACGTTAAACGATAGTAAAGAGATAACCCTTCAGGGCGGGGAAGGCGTTGGCACGGTAACCCGCAAAGGGATCGGCCTGCCGGTGGGGAGTTCGGCGATTAACCGCACACCTCGCCAGACCATTGAGTCTGCGGTACGTGAGGCGATTGGGCCGAATCGTGGAGCGCAGATTGAAATCTTCGCGCCGGAAGGTGAAGAGCGGGCGCAAAAAACCTACAACTCCCGCCTTGGTATTCTGGGCGGCATTTCGATTATCGGCACTACGGGGATCGTCACGCCGATGTCGGAAGAGAGCTGGAAACGTTCACTGTCGCTGGAGCTGGAAATTAAGCGAGCGGCGGGGCTGGAGCGTGTCGTACTGGTGCCTGGAAACCACGGCGAGCGTTTTGTGCGCGAACAGATGGGGATCGACACTCAGGTGGTGGTCACCATGAGCAACTTTGTCGGCTATATGATTGAAGAAGCCGTACGTCTTGGATTCCGGCAAATCGTACTGGTGGGACACCCAGGCAAGCTCGTCAAAATTGCGGCGGGGATCTTCCATACCCACAGCCATATTGCCGATGCCCGCATGGAAACACTGGTGGCCCACCTCGCATTACTTGGCGCGCCGCTGGAACTGCTGACGCTGGTCAGCGACTGCGATACCACCGAGGCGGCGATGGAACACATCGAAGCATACGGTTTTCAGCACATTTATAACCATCTGGCTAAGCGCATCTGTATGCGCGTCCTGCAAACGCTGCGCTTTACCAAAAATCCCCCGACCTGCGACGCCATCATGTTTTCTTTTGATAATCAGGTGCTTGGTAGTAATCGCCCGGTCGCAGAAATTGCTGAGGAGATGCAATGTTAACCGTTGTAGGGATGGGGCCCGCCGGTTTGCATTTAATGACGCCTGCGGCGCGTGAAGCGGTCGCAGAGGCTGATGTTCTGGTCGGTGGAAAGCGGCATTTGCAGCAATTCCCGGATTTTACCGGTGAACAGTTTGCTCTTGGCGCCAATATCCCGGAACTCCTGAATTGGATCAGCGCGCACCAGGAACAACACATTGTGGTGCTGGCGTCTGGCGATCCGCTGTTTTACGGCATCGGGACGCGCATGGTGGGCCATTTCGGTATTGAAAATGTACGCATTATTCCCGGCATTAGCGCGGTGCAGTACCTGTGCGCGCAGTCCGGTATTGATATGAACGATATGTGGCTGACCAGTAGCCATGGTCGTAGCGTCTGTTTTGATGAACTGGCGCGACATAACAAGGTGGCGATGGTGACAGATACGCTGTGCGGCCCACGGGAAATTGCACAACAGCTTATCGCACGAGGCAAGGGACATCGCTGGATGGTGATTGGCGAAAACCTGGCGATGGAAAACGAACGGATCCATTTCCTGCCTGTGAGTGAAGTTAACGCCGACTATGACATGAATGCAGTGGTGATCCTCGATGAAAGATGAGCTGTTTCTACGTGGAGAGAAAGTGCCGATGACCAAAGAAGCGGTACGCGCACTTGCCCTCTCAAAACTTGAATTACACCGCGCCAGTCACCTGATTGATATTGGTGCCGGAACCGGCAGCGTGTCGATAGAAGCCGCTTTGCAATATCCTGGATTGCGCGTGACGGCAATCGAGCGTAACCCGGCGGCGCTCAGATTGCTGGATGAAAACCGCCAGCATTTTGCCTGTGCAAACATCGACATTTTTCCTGGCGTTGCGCCAATGACCATCGCGGAAAAAGCCGATGCCATTTTTATGGGCGGCAGCGGCGGCCATTTGACCGAACTGATTGACTGGTCAATGCGTCAATTACATCCCGCCGGGCGGCTGGTGATGACGTTCATCCTCCAGGAAAACCTCAACACCGCGCTGGCGCATCTGGACCATCTTGGCGTACAGGGAGTGGATTGCCTGCAGTTACAGGTTTCCTCGCTTACCACGCTTGGCAGTGGTCACTATTTCAAACCGAATAACCCCGTATTTGTTATCGCCTGTCAGAAGGAAGGAAACCATGTCTGAGATTTTTGATCCCCGTAGCGTGTGGTTTGTTGGCGCAGGTCCTGGCGATCGCGAGCTGATTACCCTCAAAGGTTACCGGTTGCTACAGCAGGCGGAGGTTGTTATCTACGCCGGATCGCTGATTAACACGGAACTACTGGAATATTGCCCTGCCGGCGCTGAATGTCACGACAGCGCTGAACTGCATCTGGAACAGATCCTCGACCTGATGGAAGCCGGAGTGAAAGCGGGTAAGACCGTTGTCCGCCTGCAAACCGGCGATGTTTCGCTGTACGGTTCCGTGCGCGAGCAGGGCGAGGAGTTGACCAAACGCGGGATCGACTGGCAGGTGGTGCCTGGCGTTAGCGCATTCCTTGGCGCGGCGGCGGAGCTGGGCGTTGAGTATACCGTGCCTGAGGTTTCGCAGAGCCTGATCATTACTCGCCTTGAAGGACGCACGCCGGTACCGGAACGTGAACAGTTGGAGTCTTTTGCCAGTCACCAGACATCTATGGCGATTTATCTGTCCGTCCAGCGTATTCATCGGGTAGCGGAGCGTTTGATTGAAGGCGGTTATCCGGCGACCACGCCAGTGGCGGTGATCTACAAGGCCACCTGGCCAGAAAGCCAGACCGTGCGCGGTACCCTGGCGGATATTGGCGACAAGGTTCGAGATGCGGGCATCCGTAAAACGGCCCTTATTCTGGTCGGTAATTTCCTGGGCTCGGAGTATCACTACTCCAAACTCTATGCGGCGGACTTTAGCCATGAATACCGTAAAGCCTGAATCTATTGCGCTTTTTTGCCTGACCCCCGGCGGCGTTGTGCTGGCGAAACGTCTGGCGGCCATGCTGCCGGTCACCTGTTTTACCAGTGAAAAGCTGCTGGAAGAGGGGTTTATTCCTTTCGAAAACGGCTTTGCGAATACCGCCCGCGAAGCGTTTGCGAATTACTCGGCGCTGATTTTTATCGGGGCGACCGGCATTGCGGTCCGCGTGTTGGCCCCGCTGGTCAACGACAAATTTTGCGATCCGGCTGTGGTGGTCATTGATGAACGTGCCCAGCATGTCATCAGCCTGCTCTCCGGTCACGCAGGGGGCGCGAATGCGCTGGCGCGTTATCTGGCGGGCATGTTGGGCGCAGACCCGGTTATCACTACGGCGACGGATGTGAACGATATGGCGGCACTGGATACGCTGGCATTTCAACTGAATGCCCGGATGAGTGATTTCCGTTCGGCGGTCAAGATCGTTAATCAGATGCTGGTCAGCAATAAGCGAGTTGGACTGTGGTGGGATGACGAACTGACGCAGGATGTCAGCCATTGCGACCGGCGCGGTTTTATCACGGTCACCGATCTCAACCAGCTACCTGAACTGGATGCGCTGGTGTGTATCACCTTACGCACCAATTTACCCGATCTGCCTGTTCCGCACTGGAAGCTGGTGCCGCAGCGTGTGGTGGCCGGAATTGGTTGTCGTCGTGACACGCCGTTCCCACTGCTGGCCGCGCTGCTTGCCAGGCAACTCGAAGCCCAGCAGCTCGACCCGCTGGCGCTAAAAGCGATTGGTAGTATCACGCTGAAAAAAGATGAACAGGGACTTATCCAACTGGCTTCGTGCTGTCGCGTTCCTTTCGAAACCTTTACTGCTGACGCCCTGCGTGAGCATGAGCACCGTTTTCCGGCCTCATCGTTTGTTCGCAAAACGGTGGGTACAGGAAGCGTTTCTGGTCCTGCAGCCTGGCTGTTGAGCCACGGAAAACTGTTAGGCGAGACCCTGCGAGAACAGGGCGTCACTATCACTTTGGGAGTTTCACACTGATGTTAAGCGTAATTGGAATTGGCCCTGGCTCGCAGGCAATGATGACCATGGAAGCCGTTGAAGCATTGCAGGCAGCGGAAATCATCGTTGGCTATAAAACCTACACCCATCTGGTAAAAGCGTTCACTGGCGACAAGCAGGTGATCAAAACCGGGATGTGCAAAGAGATTGAACGCTGCCAGGCGGCTATCGAGCTGGCGCAGGCGGGCCACAATGTGGCCCTGATCAGCAGCGGTGACGCGGGGATTTACGGTATGGCTGGGCTGGTGCTCGAACTGGTCAGCAAGCAAAAGCTGGACGTTGAGGTCAGGTTAATCCCTGGCATGACCGCCAGTATTGCCGCCGCCTCTTTGCTTGGCGCGCCGCTGATGCACGACTTCTGCCACATCAGCTTAAGCGATCTGTTAACGCCGTGGCCGGTCATCGAAAAACGTATCGTTGCCGCCGGCGAAGCAGACTTTGTTATCTGTTTCTACAACCCGCGCAGTCGGGGACGCGAAGGTCATCTGGCGCGTGCATTTGAACTGCTGTCTGCCAGCAAAAGCGCGCAAACGCCGGTCGGTATTGTGAAGTCAGCCGGCCGTAAAAAGCAGGAGAAATGGTTGACCACTCTTGGCGAAATGGACTTTGAGCCGGTTGATATGACCAGTCTTGTGATCGTTGGCAACAAAACCACCTATGTTCAGGACGGCCTGATGATCACGCCAAGAGGTTATGTGCTGTGAATTATGGTGATGTGCTGGTCATGGGTGGTACCAGCGATGCGCGCATGCTGTGCCAGCAACTGGATGCGGCAAACGTGGCTTACACCCTGTCGGTTGCAACCCCAACGGGGAAACAGCTGGCGGGAGATATTAAAGGCCAGGTGCGCTGCGGACGTCTGGAACGTGAACAAATGATTGCCTGGCTGCAGGAAAATCAGACGCGCTGGGTGATCGACGCCTCGCATCCGTATGCCGAGGTGGTGAGCCGCAACATCATGAGCGCTTGCGAAGCCGCGGGCGTATTGCTGAGCCGCTATCAGCGTCCTGAGCAGTTGAGCGGTTTAACCCACCCGCAGTTGTATACCGTACAGAGTATTCAGCAAGCGTGCGAGGTGGCTCGACGCTTCGGCGATCGCGTGCTGCTGACGACCGGCAGTAAAGATCTGGCTATCTGGCGCGAAGGGTTGCCTGAAAAAACGCTGCTGGCACGCGTGCTGCCTGTACCTGAAGTCATTCAGCAATGCGCGGATCTTGGGTTTGGTGTCGGTGAAATATTCGCATTGTGCGGGCCGTTTAGCGCCGAGTTCAACGCTGCGTTTTATCGCCAGTGTCAGGCTGATGTGGTGATCACCAAAGCATCAGGCGCGGAAGGTGGTTATCAGGAAAAAGTTCAACCCTGTCTGGATGCCGGTATCCCCTGCATCGTGATTACACGTCCGGCACCGTTGGTGACGGGAGATGAGTTACTGGAAAGTCAGGCCGCCTTTGGGGCGCGTTTAACGCGCTGGCTGGCCGCTGCTTAAGGAGTTAGAGATGAAAAAGGCGCTTCTGGTGGTCAGCTTTGGCACCAGCTACCACGACACCTGTGAGAAAAATATTGTGGCCTGTGAGCGCGATCTCGCAGCCAGTTGCCCTGACCGCGACCTGTTCCGGGCGTTTACCTCCGGGATGATAATCCGCAAGCTCAAGCAGCGTGACGGCATTGAAATCGACACGCCGCTGCAGGCGCTGCAAAAACTGGCGGAGCAGGGATATCAGGATGTGGCTATTCAGTCGTTGCATATTATCAACGGCGACGAATACGAAAAAATTGTCCGCGAAGTGCAAAGTATGCGCCCGCTTTTTTCTCGCCTGACGCTGGGTGTACCGCTGCTGAGCAGCCATGAAGATTACGCCCAGCTGATGCTGGCGCTGCAACAGCAAATGCCGGCGCTTGGCGAAAATGAAAAAGTGGTCTTTATGGGACACGGCGCCAGCCATCATGCCTTTGCCGCCTATGCCTGCCTCGATCACATGATGACGGTGCAGCGTTACCCGGCGCGGGTTGGGGCGGTGGAAAGCTATCCGGAAGTCGATGTGCTGATTGAAAGTTTGTCCCAGGAAGGAGTGACGGCGGTACATCTGATGCCGCTGATGCTAGTTGCTGGCGATCATGCCATCAATGATATGGCCTCCGACGAAGATGATTCGTGGAAAACATTGTTTAACGCGGCCGGGATACCGGCAACGCCGTGGCTCAGTGGCCTGGGTGAGAATCCAGCGGTTCGCGCTATGTTTGTGGCGCATTTACAGCAGGCGCTTAATGTTGCGCTGGAGGAAGCGGCATGAGCGGAAAACTGTACGCATTAAGCACCGGGCCAGGTGCTTCCGATCTTATTACCGTGCGGGCCGCTCGCACGCTGGGCACGCTGGACATTCTCTATGCGCCTGCCGGGCGGAAAGGTGGCGACAGCCTGGCGTTGTCGATCGTGCGGGAGTATATCGGCGAGCAGACTGAAGTTCGCTGCTGCCATTTTCCTATGAGTGCCGATAGCGCTGAAAAAGAGGCCGTATGGGATGACGTTGCTGCCGCGTTAGTACAGGAAGTTGAAGCCGGTAAGCAGGTGGGCTTTATCACTCTCGGCGACGCCATGCTGTTCAGCACCTGGGTCTTTTTACTCCAGCGTATAGGCTGTCCTGATTGGTTAGAAATTGTCCCGGGCGTGACCTCTTTCGCTGCGATTGCCGCGCGTTCCAAAACGCCGCTCGCCATGGAGCAACAGTCTCTGGCAGTGGTCTCCTGTACCGCGCCGGAAGCGGAAATCCAGCAGGCATTAAAGCAACATGACAGTCTGGTGCTGATGAAAGTATACGGTCGTTTTGCGCGCATCAAAGCACTGCTGCAACAAGAGGGATTGTTAGATTGCGCATTGATGATGTCTGAAGCCACGCTGCCGGGTGAGCAGTGCTGGCGTCATCTCGATGAGGTGAGCGACGATCAGCCGCTGCCTTATTTCTCGACCATTCTGGTCAATAAACAGTGGGAGTATGCACAATGAAGCTTGAACAACAGCTAAAACAGCTGTCTTTCAGCGGGTTGGCTGCGGCGCTATTACTGATGATTGTTCCTGAACAAGCGTTCGCCATGCACATAATGGAAGGTTTCTTGCCGCCGATGTGGGCGCTGGCCTGGTGGCTGCTATTTTTGCCCTGTCTGTGGTACGGGCTGGTGCGTCTGCGCCAAATCGTACAGGAAGATAGTCACCAAAAAGTGTTACTGGCTTTGTGCGGCGCGTTTATTTTTGTGCTGTCGGCGCTGAAAATTCCTTCCGTTACCGGAAGTTGTTCACACCCTACCGGCGTAGGTCTGGCGGTTATCCTGTTTGGACCGGGCGTGGTGGCAATCCTTGGGGCAATTGTTCTGCTGTTCCAGGCACTGCTGCTGGCGCACGGTGGTTTGACGACGCTCGGCGCTAACGGTATGTCGATGGCGGTGATCGGCCCGGTTGTGGGCTACATGGTGTGGAAAATGGCCTGCCGTGCGGGGCTGCGTCGTGATGTCTGCGTCTTCCTGTGCGCGATGCTGGCGGATCTCGTCACTTATTTCGTGACCTCGGTGCAACTGGGCGTTGCGTTCCCGGATCCGTCCGCTGGCGCTACCGGCTCAATCATCAAGTTCATGGGAATTTTCTGCCTGACGCAGATCCCTATTGCGATTGCGGAAGGTCTGCTCACCGTAATGATTTATGACCAGTTAACCAAACGGCAGTTGATTACCGCTCAAGGACATTAACGATGAAAAAGACGCTGATTTTGTTAGTGATGGTTGTCGCGCTGGTGATCCTGCCGTTCTTTATCAACCACGGTGGAGAGTATGGCGGTTCAGACGGTGAGGCGGAGAGTCAGATTCAGGCAATTGCTCCCCATTATGAACCGTGGTTCCAGCCGTTGTATGAACCCGCAAGCGGCGAGATTGAAAGCCTGCTGTTTACGCTTCAGGGATCGCTGGGCGCAGCCGTGATTTTCTACATTCTGGGTTATACCAAGGGCAGGCAACGTCGTGATGACCGGGCTTGACAGGCTTAGCTATCAAAGCCGCTGGTTTCATGTCTCACCGGTGCGGAAATTTCTGCTCTGGCTGATGATGATGATTCTGGCATTTACTCTGCCCCCGTTGGGGCAGGGTATTGAGCTATTATTGATTGCCGCGCTGAGCTGCTGGCTGCTGCGCATTTCCTTCTGGCGCTGGTGTCGCTGGATGGCTTTGCCATTTGGTTTTCTGACAGTTGGCGTGGTGACTATTCTGTTTAGTTTTAGCCGCGATCCACAGACGCTGCTGGCCAGCATCCCTGTAGGAAGCTATTGGTTAGGCGTGAGTGGGCCAGGGCTGGTCACCGCTAATGAAACCTTCTGGCGCAGCCTGGCTGCGCTGGCGGCAACGTTCTGGCTGGTACTGAATCTACCGTTTCCGCAATTAATTATCTTACTTAAACGCGGGCGCGTTCCTCGCCTGTTGACTGAGCAGATCCTGTTAACCTGGCGCTTTATTTTTATCCTGTTAGACGAGGCGCTGGCTATACATCGCGCACAAACGCTGCGTTTTGGTTATCGTAGCTTGCCGTTGGGCTATCGCTCGCTGGCGATGTTGGTGGGACTGCTGTTTACCCGCGTGTTGATCCGCTACCAGCAAATGACCACCACACTGGATATCAAACTGTATCAGGGTGATTTTCACCTGTAAGGATAAGTATGCTTGCCACCTCAGCGCTTTGGTTTCGCTATCAGGATGACCCCATCCTCAAAGGGCTAACGCTGGACTTTTCTACGCATGCCGTCACCGGGCTGGTCGGTGCCAATGGCTGCGGGAAATCTACGCTATTTATGAACCTGAGTGGCTTACTGCGCCCGCAGCAAGGCACAGTGATGTGGCAAGGCAAACCGCTGGATTACAGCAAACGCGGCTTGCTGGCGCTGCGTCAGCAGGTGGCAACCGTCTTTCAGGACCCCGATCAGCAAATCTTTTATACCGATATCGACAGCGACATTGCCTTCAGCCTGCGCAACCTTGGCGTGGATGAGGCTGAAATCTCCCGTCGGGTGGACGATGCGCTCACGCTGGTCGACGCCCAGCATTTCCGCCATCAGCCTATTCAGTGTTTAAGCCACGGGCAAAAAAAACGTGTGGCGATTGCAGGGGCATTGGTGTTGCAGGCGCAGTATTTGCTATTGGATGAACCTACTGCAGGCCTTGACCCTTCAGGTCGCATGCAGATGATTGAGATAATCAAACGCATCGTAGCGCAAGGAAATCACGTGGTTATCTCCAGCCATGATATCGATCTTATCTATGAGGTCAGCGATGCAGTTTACGTTTTGCGCCGGGGCGAAGTGCTAACGCATGGCACGCCGGGTGACGTTTTCGCCCAGACGGAACTGATTGAACAAGCGGGACTAACTCAGCCCTGGCTGGTGAAGCTGCATACTGAGCTGGGCTTCCCGCTGTGTAAAACAGAGGCTGAATTTTTTAGTTGTATGCGAGAGAACGCACTGAAGGAGGCGTCATGACGCAGGCAATAATGTTGCAGGGAACGGCATCTGATGTGGGTAAAAGCGTGTTGGTCGCCGGGCTGTGTCGAATTTTTTATCAGGATGGGCTGCGTACCGCACCGTTCAAATCGCAGAATATGGCGCTGAACTCTGGTATTACGCCAGAGGGCAAAGAGATGGGCCGCGCGCAAATCTTTCAGGCTGAGGCTGCCGGCATTACGCCAGATGTGCGTATGAATCCGGTGCTGCTTAAGCCAACCAGCGATCGTAAAGCGCAGGTCGTGCTGATGGGCAAAGTGGCGACCGATATGGACGCGGTGAGTTACCACGAGTACAAACCGCGTCTGCGGGATCAAATCCTGTCAGTTTACAACAGCCTGGCGCAGGAGTTCGATGTACTGGTGCTGGAAGGCGCGGGAAGTCCGGCTGAGATTAACCTGCGCGATCGCGATATCGTCAATATGGGCATGGCTGAAATGGCGCAATGTCCTGTCATTCTGGTGGCAGATATCGATCGCGGCGGGGTGTTTGCCTCCATTTATGGCACGCTGGCGCTGTTGCACGATCACGAACGCGCGCGGGTCAAAGGGGTGATCATCAATAAGTTTCGCGGTGATGTGACGCTGCTGCACTCCGGTATTGAGCAAATTGAAGCGCTGACCGACGTTGCGGTACTGGGCGTCATGCCCTGGCTGGATGTTGATCTGGAAGATGAAGATGGCGTTGCGCTGCAAAAGGGCAAATATTTGCGCACAGACAAACGCGACATCGACATCGCGGTGGTTCAAATACCGCACATTTCTAACTTTACGGATTTCAATGCGCTTGCCGCACAACCGGATGTGCGCGTGCGCTATGTTCGCCAGCCAGAAGAGCTGGCGGGGGCCGATCTGGTGATTCTGCCCGGCAGCAAAAATACGCTGGGCGATCTGGTGTGGCTGCGTGAAAGCGGCATGGCGCACGGCGTCGTGCAATTGCATCGTAATAACGTACCGGTGGTGGGGATTTGCGGCGGTTACCAAATGCTCGGCGATACCATCATTGATGACGTGGAGTCAGGACTCGGTACGCTGCCGGGGCTGGGCTTGCTCAATACCGTAACCCATTTTGCCCAGCATAAAACCACCACCCTGGTTGAAGGGCAAATGTCCTCCTCGCTGCCCGACTGGCTGGCAGGCACGGCGGGGTTATCCGTTCGCGGTTATGAAATCCACATGGGCGAAACGACGTTAACTGAAGAATGCCGGTCGGTGATGACGCTGCGAAAAGACGGCGGCAATGTGGCTGACGGCGCGGTCACTCCGGATGGTCTGGCGTTCGGCACCTACCTTCACGGTCTGTTCGACAGCGATGAATTTACCCGTGCGCTGGTGAATGGCCTGCGAAAGCGTAAAGGATTAGCCCCGCTGGATTCCACCTTCCATTACGCGCAATATAAATCGCAGCAGTTTGATCTGCTGGCGGATGCGATGCGGCAACACATCGATATTGAGAAAATTTATACCATCATGCAGCAACACCGGGAGCCAGTATGATTATTCTGGTTACGGGCGGCGCACGAAGCGGCAAGAGTCGGCATGCGGAGGCGCTGATCGCTGATTCTCCAAACGTTTTGTATATCGCAACTTCGCAGATTTTTGATGAGGAGATGGCTGCGCGAATTCAGCATCATCGCGATGGACGCCCTGCGCACTGGCGTACAGCCGAGCGCTGGCAACATCTGGATGAACTGATAACGGCAACGAACAATCCGCAAGAAGCCATTCTACTGGAGTGCATTACCACGATGGTGACTAATCTGCTGTTTGCGCTGGGCGGTGACAGTGACCCGGATAGCTGGGATTACGCGGCGATGGAGCAGTCCATCGACGACGAAATCCGTTCGCTGATTGCTGCCTGTCAGCGCTGCCCGGCAAAGGTGGTGCTGGTCACCAACGAAGTGGGAATGGGGATTGTTCCGGAAAACCGTCTGGCACGGCATTTTCGCGATATTGCAGGACGCGTGAACCAGCGACTGGCGGCGGCAGCTGATGAGGTCTGGCTGGTGGTATCAGGAATTGGAGTCAAAATTAAATGAGTAAGTTGTTCTGGGCAATGCTCTCTTTTATCAGTCGCTTGCCCGTTCCTGCACGCTGGTCGCAAGGACTGGATTTCGAGCACTATTCGCGCGGTATTGTGATGTTCCCCTTGATTGGCGTGGTGCTGGGAGGCCTGACGGGGCTGGTCTTTATGGCGCTACAGCCCTGGTGCGGAGTGCCATTGGCGGCTCTGTTTGCCGTCCTTACCCTGGCGTTATTGACCGGGGGATTTCATCTCGACGGGCTGGCGGATACCTGTGACGGCATTTTTTCTGCCCGTCGACGTGAGCGGATGCTGGAAATCATGCGTGACAGCCGCCTGGGAACCCACGGCGGACTGGCGTTAATTTTCGTGTTGCTGGCGAAAGTGCTGGTGGTGAGCGAACTGGCTTTGCGTGGCACACCGATGCTGGCGGCGCTTGCTGCAGCGTGTGTCGCCGGACGGGGTACCGCTGTTTTGCTGATGTATCGACATCGTTACGCCCGCGAAGAAGGGCTGGGTAATGTCTTTATTGGTAAAGTCACCGGGCGTCAAACCTGCGTCACGTTGGGATTCGCGGCGATCCTGGCTGCCGTGCTTCTTCCCGGCATGCGCGGCGTTGCAGCGCTGGTTGTTACGATAGTGGCGATTTTTATTCTTGGGCAGTTATTAAAACGCACGTTGGGTGGGCAGACCGGCGATACGCTGGGCGCAGCCATTGAACTTGGCGAGTTGATTTTCCTGCTGGCTCTGCTCTGAGTCAGCCAACATACTGGAACCCTTATGCAGACTTTAACCTCTTTACTCCGCGCAATCCCAACACCTGATAGTGCTGCGATGCGGCGTGCACAACAGCATATCGACGGCTTGCTTAAACCGCCGGGAAGCCTTGGGCGGCTCGAATCGCTCGCCGTGCAACTGGCCGGTATGCCTGGCCTGAAAGGCACCCCGCATGTGAACGGCAAAGCGATGCTGGTGATGTGTGCCGATCACGGCGTGTGGGATGAAGGGGTTGCTGTTTCGCCTAAAATCGTCACGGCTATTCAGGCCGCGAATATGACGCGCGGGACAACCGGCGTTTGTGTGCTGGCCGCGCAAGCGGGGGCAAAGGTACATGTGATTGATGTCGGTATTGATGCCGAACCTATTCCTGGCGTGGTGAACATGCGCGTGGCGCGCGGCTGCGGCAATATTGCCCAAGGCCCGGCAATGAGCCGTTCGCAGGCCGAAGAACTGCTGCTGGAAGTTATTCGTTATACTCATGAGTTGGCCAAAGACGGTGTAACGCTGTTTGGCGTTGGTGAACTTGGTATGGCAAATACGACACCTG